>UELX01001569.1:0-41669 GCA_900480035.1 Eupelmus urozonus | reverse complement strand
TATATATATATATATATATATATATGCAGTTGGGCGTCAACGCCTCTATAAAGCTCGAGGGCGAGCGCTAGCGCTGCGTTCTTACTTTCGACGGCTAGGATGCGATGTCCTTTCGAGAGAGCCGCCGAGTTGGAGCGAGATATGACGGGAGGGAGAGGCCGGAGTTGCCGCGTTGGATTCTTGCCGATTTTTTTCGAGGATAAGGATGCTGATCGCAAGAGCAAGAGCGCGCGGTGGGTCTCAGATGGAAGGGGATTAGGTTGGACAATTTTTGTTTTGTGTTTATGAGATGTTTTTTTTTTAGAGGCTGGATGGGCTTGATGAAGGGTTTTGGTTTACGTTTTTATATGAGGATTATTAAGAAGGAGTGATAAGTAATTGGGGGTAATTAGTAATGTGCGCGTTTTGATTTGAATGAGAGTGATATGTAATTTGTGTACAATTATTGAGATAAAAGTGCTTATGAGTAAGCAAATGGATTGTTTGTTAAAGAATTATTGGAACTATTCTGTTCATTAGCAAAGAGTGATTGTTTTATATTTTAGATACTGTAGTTACTTTATACTTTCAATTACTGGTAGAAATAAATTGAATAAACAAGATAAGTTGATTATCAAGTTTATGATCAAAATATTTGAATCTACTTTTAATATTTTTTATAAAAAGTAGTAGTTTCATGGCCAAAGTTGTAAACACGTAATTTTTATTACGTTTAATGATAATGCACCTAGAATAAGCGAACCATAAAATATATAAAAATTTAATAGGAATCTGCCATTATTGCCCAGCTACGAAGTAGACATTTATTGGAAAGTTATCGTTGCGATAATGTCAGCTGAAAATGATAAAATTCCCCATAATTAATATACTAGGACATTAAAACTTCAACTTTACAGAAAATAAAATAAAACATCTTCTAACTTGACATCACTAACACCAAACAAGAGAACTAAAATTCCTATGTAATCGCTCATACACACAGTAAAAATACCGTGAATCTAATGTCAATCTATCAACTCTTATCAACAATAAAAACTACAGTACCTAATTCCTTTCCGATAAAATACCTAAACTCATCTCCCACATCCCGCTCATACATTCACCTCTCTAAAACAAACCATCTCAACTCAACACTCCACTCAGCACAAAAAAAGAAAAAAATCATTCACTACATAGCTCAGCTCGAATACTGGGTCAGCGGCAACAGTGCGCGTTCCACGCGGAAATCGCAAGGCAATTAACGCGCGCCGGAATGGAATTCTAAAAAGCAGGTATATACACACATCCTATCCGACAACAATGCAGGCGACTGCGCGAGCGAGCGGAGCGCGAGGGAAAATAATGTATAAAGGATCGGAGCCGCGGATGCGGAACGGCTTGGCCCATAGTATAGAGATAAGGTAGAGTAGCCAGAGCAGCGTGGCTGCACCTGGCGGTGGGTTTTGTGATAAGAGTGGGTTTTTGAGGAGTGGTTTGATTTTGAGGGTTTAAGGGGTTGGTGAGAGAGTTGGGAGAGGGATGGATGGGTGGAATTACGGAGGGTATGGATGGATAAGTGTTTGGGAAGAGGAAGATATCAGGGAGTGGTAGTTTAAATTTTATAGATTTTATAGTGCGTTTTTAAGAATGTGTGTTGTAAGAATATGGATATGTTTACTGTCAGAAATAGAATGTATGTTTGTTGACGTTTATAACAATTATACATAATATTTTTTATATTATGCTCAGTCATTATAACTTATTCAAAATTTAATTTCACTGTTTAATGAAATTAAAATATTTCTTATGCTTTAAAGATGAATTTTCATTAACTTAAATTTCGAGCTTAACATATCTAGTTTTCGATAAAATTCAATGAACTAAAATATTTAATTTTACTATAAAACTTTTATTAAACTTTTTAATGAAATTCCATGCACTTCTTTACGGCTTAAACTTAATATTTCTTGCAATCAACTCCAACTTTATTAAACGAGAAAAAGTCCTACTAATAAAATGCAAGAATTCCTCCCTGAACCAACCTCCCCTCTTCAACCTCCCCACCCCCAACTCTCCAATTAACACTAAAAAAAAGTAATTTCCCATCTAAAAAGGACTAAACAAAAATCCACAAAATCCATCATAATCACTCTAATTACGATCGATCCGAGCCCGGGCAGGCTGCCAGCAGCGAATAATCGCAGACGGCGACCATCCAGCACCCTATATCTCTCTTACCCCCTCGACTTTCGCCAGCCAACCCCTCGGCACGTCGTCCCCGATTCGAGGTGTAGGTATATAGATATGGTAAAGCGTGGGTCTTTTTATCGAGCGGATCGAAACGTCCGCATAGATGCTGCCCTGGCAATAAGTTTTCCTCTTTCTTCGGCCCGATATGAGCTCTCTTCGATAAGTATTGCCAGGGGCTTTTTTTCTTTCTTTCTTTTTTTTTTATCTCGGGAGGGTTGCGTCTGGGTTTGAAGTTGGGGAGAGCGAAGGTTTCTTGAAGCGGTGGCGGAAGGCGGTTTTTCTTGGTTTAGGAAGAAATAATAACTTCTTTTTAAGTTATTGTTTTTTTTTTTGGTGGGGTATGTAGGGGTAAGGTCGTAAAATTGATAATTGTTTATTTTCAAACTCAAATTATATAATGATTACAATTCCAAGATAAATAAATTTATAAGAGTATCTGGAAAAACGTGAAAAGACTATAATTTTATATTTCTAAACAGAAAAATACAAAAGTATTTTAGATACATTTTTTCAGCAAAAATATTTTAGCTACTATTAAAGTTTCAAAACTTTGACTATTGAATTGTACAAATCATAAATAGCCTTTTTCTGCCAAGAGAAAAAATGAAAGAGCAATAAATTTATCTGGAAGAGTAATTTTGAAATAATCTGAAACACTCTGAAAATAAATCTACGGATTTACGCTTACAATATATATCCCAAGTTATTATTTCCTTTGATGTATATAATTATATTAAGAAATCAGCATTGCCGCACGTACTTTTTTCAAATACTTCATTTATCGACAGAAAAGATAATGACTCGGAATATTTTCTCGAGTGTTACTCACTTTGACGTAAAAGTGTTTCTCTGAAACGTTTCATAAAATATCCTTGAACGAAAGGTAAAATTTCAGCATCCCAGAAGAATGAGTAGATTCGTAAACATGGGGCTTAGACGTTGAGTAAGGTATTCGTAAGTGTACATTATACCAGCTGCGTCAAAGAAAATCAATAGTGCATCACTAGATGACACAAGCTGGTCATCGTTTTATCTAATCTGGATGTTTGAACAGATTGAGCAGAAACAAATACTTCCTGAGTAAATGTTAAGGGTATATCGGAAAGCGTTTGATGGGATGTCCTTTAATTTTTATGACTGCAATAAAACTTTATGAAAGTGAATTTCAAATACTAAAGTCCATTAAAATTTTTAGCACTCTTATTATTTTAACTTTATTAATTTGATTTTCATTAAACTCTACTATGTATTTTGATACGCCAAATAAACCAGCTTCACTTGAGTCATTAACTTTTAAGGTTTTCGCATTTTATGTTATAATATAAATAGCCGCATAAAAAGGCGCAACCAGTGAACAATTTTACTGCTTAATAAAAGTTCGTAGCGTACTTCCACATACCTAGTATGCTTAATACATATTTCACAAAAGTCGGCAGTAATAAAATTCATATTTTTCACCAACTCACTAGAGTATTCTGGTCACTGCTCTTTTCAAAACACAATTTTTCATTTTTTTCATAAAATTTGAAAACATTCAAAACAAGTGGAAAAAGATTCGAAAAATCAATTTGGGTCAACTGCAGCCTCTCCAATTTGCAAATGAAACCCATACTTTCCAAAAGAGCCCTTATCTCACAACCTCCACTTCTCAAACTCTAATTATTGCATTCGCTCTGAACTCTCCCAACCACCCATCTATTTTTTCAAATTCTCATCCTCCGCACCAATACCCCACCTCTCCTCCTAATGTCACGGCAAAATCTCCACACACGCAACACTCCCACAAACAAAACAACGCAACGAAACTTGGCTGGGAAACTCAGCCTACAAAAAAAAAAATAAAGCAACCACGAAACTCCATAGACCACGGCGCACCTGTTCCCTTATCTCCTCGCCCAGTTTCGCTGAATGCCAGGCGCGCACGTGAAATAATAAACGCGCAATCCCGTGTGTGCGTGGGCTCTGAACTTTGCGGGCATTGTCTCAGCCCCGCGAGTTGCTGCATCCCCGAGAAACTCTCTCTCGCGCGAGGGTCTAGGGTTATATTCACGCTCTTGCGTCGCATAGTGCCTGCAGCTCTTCTGGCCTCGGTGCGTTGCGACGTTAATGAGAGCGACGTTTTAATTGTGAACAAGAGAGAGTAGAAAAGGGGGAGATCGGTTTGTTGAAGCTACGTAAATCGTCGCGGCCAAAAATGTTGTTAGAGCGAATCTGGGACGAGGGCTGGATTATGTAGAGGATTACGGCTTGACAAAAATCACAGTGTCTTCTGGGTGCGTAATAGGACTATTATACGGGCGCTACTTTGTTTTAGGTTTAGAGACTGTGTTTCGCTCTCGGGTCTACCGCAACGTTCAGGATGACACTCTCTTTTACTCCTACCTATCTCATCTCTTATATATACACCTTTTTGAAAAACGAGGTTACATGCACCCAGGCTTTTCCATCGAGCCAGTCTCCCGCGTATATACATATGCAGCCGCGGAATTCAATGCGCCGGGGAATGCAGAGTGTGCATATGCTTTTGAAACTGCGATCGCTATCAAGGATGTTGATTTTCGCCGCATACGCCGGTTCAGGATGTACGCACCGATTTCTATAGGCCGACCCTCGCCTGTGCGCGCACTTGTTTCAATGCGCGCGAAAATCAAGTGGGGCAATGCTTATGCAACGGAGGCGCGAAATGTCGGAAAAAAATTTCATAAGCTGGGGATTGATTACTTCGCGCGATGTGCTGGTTTTTATAAGGATTGTTTATTGCTGGGATTAGGTGGTTGGATTATTTATTAAGATTGATAGAGAAATGTTTCTAGTAAGAAGTATTTATAGATAGTTTTGGTATGCGCTCTTTTATTTATTGATGCAGGAGTTCCTGGTAGAAACTAAGCAAGATCATTACAATACTTGCGTTATTTTTCATTAGTTTCAAGCCTAGTAGCGATATTAACTCGGGAGCCGCAGATCTTTGCCTGAAAAGGGGGTCATTTGAGACATGAGATTTCATAAAACTCGTAAAGGCGTTGTGCATTGTTTAAGCGCGCTGCTAGATTGATTTTTCACCTGCACGCTTTTCTGTGATTGCGTTTCTAATTGCAACGGGCAATAACAGCGCAATCATTGTAACTGACTTCAAAATTGCTAATTACGTTCTGCGGCGAATATCGATTATCAAAGTTACAGCTGTCATTCCAGATGTAATATTTATCACTTTGTGATTTGATACACCTACAGTATTAAGCTGTCCCGATCTTTAGTTAATTGAAAAATTTTTTTTCAACCAATTTAATTAACTATTTTACATTTTTCAATTATCATACCAGAATTATAGCTATAGATCATCAACCGACAACTCTTTGACATATAATATATCATGTTCAGCACGTCACATCTCACCAAGCACTCCTTTACCTCTTCCATACCAACCCCCACACTAATTCCCCAAAACAAGTGCAACATCCATCCCACATCAACCTCGCAATCCTCTCGCTCACAACCGATCGAAAACAAGTCAATAAAGCCCCGCTAATTTTTCTCGCATTCCCGGAAAATTGCTCGGCATTTCCTAACAGATGATTTCCCCTTGTAATTTTTCAAAGACAACCCAGAGAGAGCTGCTCGTCGAAAAATTCAACGCGCTCCGCAGAAACGACTCAGCGCGCTCGTAAATATCCTAGCGCGCGAGCGCGGCAGCTCTCTTTTCGCGTCCGTAGCACCAGCAACTCATTCTCCCTCTCTCTCTCAGCTCTAGAAGAGAGAGAGAGATCGATCGACCGGAAATCTACCGTTGCAGGGGCTCCCTGCCGGGGCTTCTGCGCCAAGCGCGGTAGGTTAAGTTGAACGATCGCGGTTTTTTGAAATTTGATTGGTCGAGGAGAGAGAGAGAGGCTTGGTTTTTTTATTGTTGGGAGAAATGGTCGACGCGTCACTCGATTAAATTGCGAGCGGAATTTCTCCGTTTCGATTGTTTTCGGTGAAATTGAAAGGCGTTGGTTGTGCGGCGACGATTGGGATAGTTACGAAAGTTGGAGTGTAGGTGTTTTTTGGAGGAGTTTTTGTTTTGGTTGGGTGTTGAAGGAGTAGTTTCGTTAGAGTTTGAAAAAGGTTTTCTAATGTAGTCTAATTGGTTAATGAATTTTCCAAATAGCCGCTTATTTAGATAGCTTCGAATATATTGTTAGAAATGCTAACTGGTATAAACAGGATAGTATAATAAATTAAAATAAAATTAAATTCCAAATAACGAGAATCTGCATCATAAAATAAAATTTGATATTTTAAAAAAATCTTCCTAATGAGCATCATAAAACACTTTAAAGTATCTACTCTACATCATCAAACACTCTAAAAACAAAGAAACCTAAAAACACCGCGTCCTATAATCCCAAACCAAAATCCAGAACGGCAGAGTCTAAAACTCAGAATCCAAGAATTTTCCGGCGCGTTGAAAAAAAGCGATCCCCTCTTGCATCGTATGCAACTGGGCCAAATGCCTCTTGGCCCGAATTTACGGCCTATACAGATGCAGGCTGCTCCTCGTTACGAGACTCGCGCTTTTCTCGATGTTTAATGCATGGCGCGAGCCAAGCGCGAACGCTCGTAATGAACCGTCATTAGGTGAGGGCGAAAGGCCCTTTCTCTACTCTAGCTGCATGTGTGTATGGGAGTTGAAGTGCGCCGGTGTTTGAGGTGAGGAAGAATTTTAGTGGCTTGCGTTTCAGGAGATGATGGGTATTGACTTCAAGCTGGACTTCTGTATTAAAAATTGTTTTTAGTAATACTTTTATAAAGTGTGGTTAAAAAGAGTTTAAAATTTTACGATTTTGGCAACAAATTTTTCGCATTTAGCAAATTTATGGCAGTTTTTTGATTCCTATACTTCGTTTCAAGAAAAGTTATAAAATTCAAAAATTAGACTACTCCTTAATTACCATTCCCCAGAAGTGAAAATTATGTCCAAACCATAATAGTAACCATCGACAACCATTAGCTACCCGCGCGATCCACAATCAATAACCATTCTAATGAAATCAATAACAGCCGCCGCATTACATAAAGCAAACTCGCGCATACCCGTCCACATAAACCATTAACCACCGCGGCTCGCGATACCTTCACTTTCGTCGAAAATTACCGCGACATAATTATGCCTGCGCGCGTAACGATCGATTGAATAATGGAACAATGAGCCTAAGCTACATTTCTGCGAATCGTTTCCGGCCGCTCACAACAACAGTTTATCTCTTCCCCGCGAACAATCGCCCTCTCCCCCAACCTCGACATCTCAATTCCCTCTCCTTCAAAAGATAGTAAAATTCAATCGGCCATCGGCGCAGGTACATGCAACAAGCGTCCGAAAGGGCACAAAAAGAGGTAAGAACCTCGGGGATTAGGAAACACACTAACGCGCGCACCTGAACGAAACAAAGTTTCAGCGTTCGAGGTATAAAAAAGAGAAGAGAGAGAGAGAAAGGGAGCGTTGCAGAAAGACTATGGCAATCGTCCGAGCCCGGGCCGTATGCATATAATACGCGCACGCGGCGCTAATTGTCCCGTGGGACTTTGCGGCTGCCTTTCTAAGACTTTACGACCCACCGGCACTTTGGGCCCAAGCGTTAACCGCCGGATTGCGCGCTTATCGAGGACTCGAGTGTCTAGGTATGCATACGCGTTAGGTACTTTCACGTGTTCGTTTCTGAGATGCTTCTGGGATTCTGTGTTTCTGCGCGAGTGCGTTTTAGCATTGACTCACTTTGGTATGGAGGAAGGTTGTTGACTGCTCGACGATTGGATGCGGGGCTCGTTTGAGAGATAGGTTCCAGATCGTGTGGCTCGGTGCGAAAGTGAAAATGATCCTTGAAAATCTCCGCTTTTGATGCTTGAGTGATGATTGAAATGGAAACTGAAAATTTCGCTCGCGTGCACCGTTGCTTGGTAATGGCTGGAGTAGCCGAGCGTAATGACTTTTTCGTAGAAAAGCTTTTCTTTTTTCTTTTACTTTGGACTGATGGTTTATAGGCATGAAAATTGGTTCTGCAGACGCGCGTGACTCATAAGGGTCGATGCCGATATTTTCATGGTAATGGTGCCAAAAATTATGAGCGGACCGAAAGAGATAAATGGTCCCTTGGAGCTGGCTAAAAACTGCTTTCGGAGCGACCTACTTTGACTAAGAAAAATTAAGTAGCCTAAAATTTAGCTAAATTCTAAATATTGAGGTTTATTTTCTAGAAAAGGCTTCTTAAACCCAAAACCGCGCAATTTTCAAAAATTTTTAAACCATTTTTTTCATTTACACCGTTTTTCCACTGCATTCTAAAACATTTAAAAACCAACAACAACATACCAAAACCCCTACCGCAACAACATTCACGCTATACCCAATCTAAACCTAATCATTCAATTCCCCACACACATGTCCTCATTCCAACCATCCCATCGCCCGCAACAACAGCAAACGTCGAATCTCACATGGCGACGCTTACGCTTCCACTCCAGATCCATCATCGTCCGCTCGGAATCTAATTACAAATGCCAAAGCCGTGCAGCAACGTATCCCTCTCTCTTATTTTTTCTCTCCTCACAAAAAGCCAGCTCCACACACATACGTTTTTTACGCAACCCAGCAGCTCTCGAGATAGAAACGCGCTCGCGCTTATAACGGACCGGCTACGTGAGAGCATTTCACTCCTCCCTCTCTCTCTCCCTAGTCTCGATTATTCGAGAGGAAAGAGAAAAACGAGCCGCGAAATACGTGAGCCCGTAGAATCGGGAACGAATCCGCTCCGTTTTTCCACTCGCAGCTGTATATATATCCAGGCAGATATCGCGAGGGGTAATTAGGCGCGCGGGAAAAGGAGACGTTTCTCGTTACCTCACTTGCTCGCTCCGCTATAGTAATTACAATCGTCGTAACGTCGCGGCACAATGGATGTGTCAACAAGCGCGTTAAACGATTGAATAGAAGAGCCACCTGCCTGTCCGTCCGTTTGTTCTCCGGCTTTTTGCGCTTCTCTGTGTATTGAAAGCCGAGAAAGTGCGTGGAAAAGCCGAGCGTTGATATACACGAGCGAGCGCGAGCTGTGTTTTCTAATCCCAGAGCCGTTGCGATTGACATCGCCGCGGATATAGAGAGCGGAGATTGGAAACTTTCGCCGATGATGCGGACTGCTGTCCATCGATGACGGCGAAAAATCGATGCGGAACGAGGTGCGGGATGAGGGGAATCGGACTGGATCGTTAGCTGGTGGGTTTGGAGGCTGGATTAAGGGGGGAATGATCGGTGGGCTGGGAGGTAATTGGAGAAAGGGATGTAGAATTTGAATATGATTTTTTAGTGGTGCTGAATATGTTGTTAGTTGGTGCGAGAAGTGTGGTTTCCTGTATTTTTTAATGTGGTGTGTCTGCTTTGTTATTTAAATGTTCTCTGGTGAAGTTGTGGAAACGAAACCGCCTACATGTGCACGTTTTTCTGGTGGCTTTTAAGCATTGGTTTCACGCTATTCTTTTTTGGTAAAAACTTGTTAATAAAGGCTCGTAAAAGTTCAAAAACTCTTTTCACATCGTTTATGCTAGACTTAACACTATGACTTCATGTTAAAACTTATTATTGTCACTTTAAATTTGCATGAAGTTTCGTTCAAATAAAGTAACCAAAAGTTCGAAAAGCAGACTTCAAACGGATTACCTTACTCACTTTTTTACAATCCAGATCTTATCAACATAATAAAAAGTCCTCAAAAACACGCAGTAACACAACCCATCAGCAAAAAAGCCACCGATATACAGTTCCATTACTAACCAACCGTACGGAACCGCTTAAAAAAACGATTATAGTATATCGAATATCCTACGCAAAAAGAGCCATTACTCAATGTTTACACCTTGCGGAACCGAAATGTAGCTCGACCGTGAAAATTCCCGCGCTCATGCCGCCCATCATGCTAATTCCCGAAGAAAGGATCGTGGCCTCCTTCGCTGCATACACACCTATATATACCCGCGTTATCGAACCTCCAGGCGAAAAATATATACGCGCACTGGACTCGCATGCGAACGCGGTAACTTAATGCGGTATCTAATTATGCGATATCGATGTGTGTGTGTGTCTCGGGTGTGGATGGATACGGTTTCCGCTAGCGTTACAGTTATTGTCCTTGTAGAGTCGGGTTCGCAGCGATAACGGCTGGATATATTGGATGATTCGAAAAGTATCGGTGAAATATTGGCTCGTCTGAATTGGTTATCGGTGCTAGGGAGGAATACGTAGGCGGCTTTTCTAGGAGTCTGGTGTGGGACTGAAATGTTGGGACTGTGATTGAATTAAGATTTGCGCCGATTGCGACTCCGAATTGCTGTTGCGAATATATCTGATCGACGCTAATGGATGTACTGGATAGGGAGGGATGTGATAGAGCTGGTGTAAGAATGTTATCGGTTGTTTTAAACAGAAGTTCTATTAATAGAGGATTAAGTTGGGATCTGATTGGTTAATCGTGAAACTACAAATTTGGTATCCAAAATCCTAGTATCTATAAACCATAGGTCAAATTTCTCCATCACAACCGTTCATAAAACCATATTTCAACAGTCGATCACGCCGGCTCTCAATGTTCAAAGTACCCCCCGCCAAGTAAAACATGACTTCGTGACGGCATTAAAACTCTAATCCCAAAAAATCTCGCCCCTGTAATCCTCTGCCCTAACTCTCCCGTTACTCTCCGACTTCCAATACCAACTATATTCTCTTGCGCGCAAAGAAGCCGCCACACGCTCTCAGGTGAAAGTTCGGCGATTTCCATCACGCGCTTTTCCGAGCCATTTGCCGCTGATCCTGAATCATACACAGCCGTAAACTACCGCGTCCTCGAAAATTGATAACGGAGAGCTGTATGTCACGATCGAGGCCGCGTTTGTACTTCTGGTTTCTACGAGGGCATGTGTATGAGGGATCGAAGCCGAGGACGCTGTGGCGTTGCATTGATAAGACGAGGCGAGGCTGAGCGCAAGGCTGATGAGAGTTTGATTTATGGAGGTGATTTAGGCGCGCTGCGAAGTGCACTTAGTCGTGCGGTTATCGAGATCGAAGCGTCGTGTGCTTTGATGGAACGATTTAGATTGTGACTTGCGTCTGGCTGAATTTGTTTTGTTGATTTCTTTTGTTGTGAGGGGGCTGGATTTGGATTATGTGCGCGAGGCGAGCAACGAGAATAATTATTGCAAAAACAAAGGCATTGCAAGTTGTTAGATGAATGCTCCGTTGTATTGGAAAATTAAAATTTTCTTTTTTACGACTAGCCTCAGTAATGAGTGATGCAATACGAACCTACCATCTCTAGCTATACTAAAACCAAACTCTGTGTGCCATAAAATTAATGAAAACAAAAATTACGCATACTCCAGTCAACACAATCCCATCAAAACCGTACCAATTTTACCAAACCCTCACCAACTTAATCATCCAGAACCTTTGAAGCCCAACCGATCCGCATAAAAACCAACCAACACCTTCGAGAAACGGAAATTGATTTTCCCGGAAAGCGCACGGCGCAGTCTAGCTCGTAAACCGCCCGCGCTCCGCTAATAAGACACAGGTTATCTCTCTCAAGCCTTTTGTCTTGCGATTGCATACGCGCTTATATATAATCATCGCTAATTCCGAGCTCCCGTAAATAAGGCACGACGAGACACTGTCACACTCGCCTTGCGAAATCCCCGCGCGTTCTTTCTTTTTTCCCCGCTCTTGGCTTAATTGTGCGATTAAAAAGTTAAGCGCCTTTCGAAACGCTCCTTTCTTGCTAAGGATAAAGGAAACGCCGTGAGTCAGTTCCCTTCCAATTTCGATCGCTTTTTCTTTGATCTTTAAAAATATTTATACGTTTGATTGTATTTTTAGCGATATTCTCGTTATCAACGTCAAACGGTCTATTTTTCCAATTTCTATCAGAATGAGTTCGATTGTAGAAGGAGAGAGAGGAGAGAGTTACATAAAACAATTGTTTAGCGATCGGCCGATCGAATAACCCGCTAGTTTATTTTGAGCGCGCGAATTATTATATATGCGCGGATACGAGCCGATAGCGCGCCGGTAATTTATAATGATACACTGCAATCGTAATATGGGGAATAAATTAATCAATGCTACCTCGTTTATCTAATCGTGTTATGCATAATTTATCGGCAAACCCGACAAATTCTCGTTTTTCGAATCTATAGACGTATCCAATTAAGAGCGGAGTAAATAAAGGCGTTAATTCTATAAATCGGAAAATAGATTTTTTCCCATTACCGACATACTTTCCGCGTTTTCCCAAAAACACGTTACCACTACAATTACTCAATACCATTTAATACAAAATTAACCAACCCAACCCATTTCACAACTCAAAAACCAATGAATTTTTCCCATCTCGCCGCTTACACAAAAACAAGCGCGCCTCCTCCATTATCGCCATTAAATTTCCAGTCAACGGCTCTCCTCGGAGCTTTCGCCGACCCAGTATCTTAAATTTTTGCGATCTCCGCCGCGTGTAAACAAGCATTTACGCGCGCTCCGCGTTTTTTTTTTGCCCTCAGCCTCCTCGGCTTACGCCGTGTACATAAGCGAGCGAATTATTCCGCGGATCGAACGCAGCAGGGCGGGGACCCGAGAGAACGTCTACGTAACGGTATATACGTAGAGTTGGAAGTGTAACCTGCTGGCATAGCTGGTATGTGTGTGTGGGTATGTGTTTGTGAGAGAGTAACGCGCGGATGTGGGATCCCGCAGACGTGCGAGCGCCTACGCCTTAGGGACAATGGAGGAGTGGAGATAGTAGCCCTTCGATGCCGATCTGCGAGCGGAGGTTGAAATTTTAGATGGGTTGATTTTGAGAGGTTGTAAATACGGTTGGATGTGAGTTAAGAGTTGACGTGCGAAAGAGTTGCGGATTTTGTTGACAGGTCTCTTTCTGGGTTTTAGTTTGGATTTTTAATAGTTATTGAGTGTGCTCTTCGAAATGAATATAACTAATCTTGAATATTTTAGTTGGAATGCAAAATTATTTAAAGCATGTAAGCTTTATTATTATTATTATTATTATCAGAAGATTGGTTACTTAGAATATTGATAAGTATCTCTTAGAATAAAATTGGATTAGCTTTATCGTCGTATTGATTTTACGACGAGATTAGTATTCCTGAATTTTATATTTACCATAAAGAGTCCGTCATTTATTATCCATTTTTACTAAATACCAATTACTTCGAAAAATTGCCTTGGTAGATTGCATTACAGTCAGTAATTTATGATAATTTTCAAATTCCCACCATATTTATATCTGCAATTATTACCCAATATTACAGGTAATGACTGAATGAATTCCAAAATCATTGAAAATTTAGTGGAACTTTCTCCCCTGCAATTGAAAATTAGAATGTAACACTTAACTTCTTAGCACCGCTCGCTGCGAATTTCCTTCTTTAAAATTGGTTTTCTCACTAACGTAAAAAGCGTTATAAAAATCGTCGGCCGCTACGTACACGAGCAATCCTTTATTCCCCCTTTTCTGCCCAATCTTCCTTACATAATCCTCAAGATTTCGTAAAAACAGCGCGAAAAACATTAATTTCCCAAACAATTCAAAATCAATTCCTTCTACTCACCCACACCAACACACACCCTTAATCACAAATCTCCCAAATCCTTACATACAAACCACCAAACCCCACATCGAAACACGGAAAAACCAGCCTCGACAAACAGCCACCTCAGCGCGGCCGGCGCGTAAACAAGAGCCGGGCTCGCGTGTAATCGATAAAAGTGCGCCGCCCGGGCCTGGAGTGACTCACGCGCGCGGCCGACGAAGCGTCGCCGATTTCCTGCGCGAGTAATGCATTGTTTCAGTGCTCGGGGCCGACGTGCGAGATGGTAGATATATTCGAGGAGAGGCACGGGATCGTGCTGGGTTAGAGATGGCCCGGGAGAGACAGTTTAGTTATATGGAGTTGGCGGTTTAGTTTGATGGTGTTTGGGAGATTAGATGCTGACGGGTTGGGAGCGAGTAGTTTGGGTTTTAGTAGTGAGTTTGGAGGTGTAGCCTTGGATGGGACTGTTTTGTTTGGCTTGCGTCCGCGAAATGGTGATTTGTTTTTTGTGGTTTTGGTAGTGCGTGAAATTAGTAGTCGGGCTGGAAGGATACTTGCAATTAGCGTATAACAATGAAAGTACGGGAATTAAACGAAAAATTAGTTTTTTTTTTTTAATTTTATTCAGTTTAAGGAAGTTGTTATTATATAACAATACACTACTGTATGAGTTCTATTTTAAAATGAACTCCAGCAGCCATATGATTTATATCCTTATATCTGTATACAGTCAGTAGATACGTACGTGTGTGATAAGACTTAATAGTCACAGACATACTTTTTGCACAGTTAAAATTTCTACAAAAATTTTTCCCTTTCCAATAAATTATATCTCTAAAATACATAATAACAAGCGCAAGAAAAGTAAAATTGTACAAACAAATAATTATAATTCCACTCGCACAGCTCTCGACCGTACCGGTTACAATACTGTTTTTTCCAATAAAAACCCGTACGCCGCAATCATCCATTTCACAGGCAACCTCTGCCAGCTCTAAAAGTTTCTCGCCACGGCCTGATGGGAATACAAATAACACAACGCGGCACCGTCTAATCACACCCGACTTTTTCCACTCGCTAACGTCACTTATTATTTTCGAGCATTCTCCCAACTCTCACACACGAAAATCTCGCAACCGCCCATCCCGCAATAACAAAACTCTGCCTCACATAGACACCTATGTGCTCATCCTCTCGTTCGCAGCTCCAGTTGCATCACAATCTGCCTCAATTGTTCAGCCGAAAAGACACAGGTCTCAACGGTTCTTACGCGCGCGAGTCGAAATGTAAGAAATGTCCCGTTCAACCGATGATCATCACCTACGGCCGCATTCCGCCCGCGTGCGCGCCGCGGAATTCATTTTACGTGAGGCGGCTACTCGCACAGACGGATTATGGAAATTTGGTGAGGATGAGCGGCTGTGTGCGCGCGCTTTTCACTTGTCGTGGTGAGGTGTTTGTAGGTGAACGGCTGGCGCCGCGGCCTGGTTTGATGGTAGTGGGAAATCTAGGTTTTTGGAGGTTAATGTTGTGGTTTTTGGAGATTATGGGACGTTTGGGAGCTTTGGGAGATTTGAATGTTGAGATGATTGAGAGAATTTTGAAAGAGGAGGAGTTGAATGAAATTTATGAAGAATAAGAAATATTGGAGGTTGTGTTTCTAATCTTTGTTATTTTCTTTTTGTTGCAGGTGAGTCATGGAAACTAAGCTTGATCCCCTTAAAACATTCATCGTCACGTAAGTTCGAGCGCGATTACTTAGCTTCCGATGATTTATGTAACAATACTATAAATCATCATTTTTCGTGCAACTGCATACATAATTATTTTAATTTCTCAGTATTTAAATCATTGATAATGTAACATGCACTATCAATTTTTAAACCATACTTGTTTCCAATCTTTAAAATATTCACAAATTACATTTGACTTACAAAATTCATCTTTTAATCGACCATAGATCTCAAAACGAAAACACACATCTATAATTACGGCAGCCTCACACATAATACCCGCACCTCACTATCACACTTCCTTATTTCTCCCCAACGGCTTACAGAACGCTCACCAATCTACCTTTCAAACTCAACATCAAAAACGTTACGCATGACTCGGCCGAAAAGCGTCCCCAGGAGGCAATTTTACCCCTCCCCTTAAAATTCAAAAATACACCCGACGTATCAATCCCGCTCGCAGCCCCAGGCCAGATACGCGCGCCTATAGGCCATTACGAAATCGAAAACTAATTAATCCCGCGCCTACTTCGGCGCGCGCAAAATTAATGTCGAGTCTGTACACGTGTATACATTTATATGTGAATGCGCGATGCGTGAGAAAACGAGCCGGGCGAGGTGAAAAAGAGCGCGAGTTGCGCAATAACGAGGCGTTTTCGTCATTTCGTCGGGTTTTTGTTGAAAACGAACGCACTTATTCTTCGCCGAGAGAGATGCGTTTTAATAATATACAGCGGTCCGCCTTATTCTTGATTTATGGAGTTCGCGTACGCGTCGTTCGCATGACCCTCTTTTTTTAAAGTCTATATGCTATAGAAGCATAGTACATAGGGAAGATTGAGCTGTTCGTGGGATGTTGCGCTGCAGTTTGGTGGGTTTTTGCGCTGCGGTCGGGCTGGATGCGCGCGCATAGAAATGAACGATTGCGTAATGATTAGAAGGTGGTTTGAGAGCTGAATTTATCGGCGCGAGGGGAAAAATAAATAGTTGAAATTTTATTGATATTGGCGTTTGACTATCGTTGCTGCGAATGCGTTTTAGCGAGGTGCGGTCTCGAGAGATTTCAATATATTCTGGATGACTATACGTATTTAATAAAGTATATACTTTTTAAATTCTCGGAAATTAAAATCTCTTTTAATATATACGAAACACACATCAATTAACCAAACCATTAAAACTCCGTTTCGCCAAACGAACGAACCTTCACTCCCTTAACCTTCCCTCTTCGCGCCTCGAAATCGCGCCCTACCAACAAAAGACGAACGAACCCATCGCCGTCCCTTCTGCCATAAAACAGCGAGCAACTCGAGATCTCCGAGGGGAAAAAAGTCACCTTAGCTGCGTACAACATCCAAGACGCTCGTAATCTCCGGCGCGTATCGCCAAAACGCCCCCAACGCGTGCCGGGTAATTACGACTCGGCCCTCTCCTCGGCTATACGAACGAACCTTCCTCTCCTTCTCTCTCCCACGTATATATACGTAGACATACCTTCGATTTCGTCCGAGAGCGCAATACGTGAGCTGGGGGTATGTATGCGCGCATTTTTTCTGACCTTTTCCCATGACACGCGGCTCGCCGTATCTTTCTCTCGAAGCGCGTGGGTACGGGACGTGTGTGTATATAAATTTATGAATACACCTATGGTACGGAGAGAGAGGGAAGAGCCGCATAATCGGCGAGAGCTGTGGAAGAGGCCGCCGATGCTGGGGCTCTGACATAATCTACACTAATGCTCAAAAGTTTGGGATAGGTTTGGAGGTCTGTGTATGTGGTTCTGTGAGGAGATTTGAGATATCGGTATGAGGCGATAGTAGTAGGGAATTGTAATAGAGAGATCTTTTATTTATTCCAAGTCAATAAAGATTTGTTTAGATCTCGTTCTCAATTTCGTCTAAATTTATTTGGTTACGTTATTGCCAGAGATTATATTTTATCAAAAAGAATTGAAAATGATTTAAATTTAATTCTACCCTTCACTTCTACCCTTTATTTCTACCCATCTACTTTCGCTAAGTAATCTTTTAGTTCCCTCTCTCATCATCCTACATCTCTCTACAATTTCAAAAAATAATCCTTTTAGAACTTCGCTTTAGATCCTCAAAGCACAAAATTTACGTACTTCTGAAACTTCTGATCATCACTAATGTACATAAACGCAGCTACCCACCGCACCTTCACTATATACACACCGAAATTTTCTCTCACTCCCGGCGCTTCTCTCTCCACACACTCACAAAATGCACACACCAGTCGAAGCAGCGAACAGGTGAAAGGGCGGCGATACCGTGTCGAGCTTCCAGCGGTGCGCGACGAGGACGCACGTATATATACATACCTACAGGTATATACAGAGGAATCAACGGCTATGGGATATGCGCGAGAGCGCTCGCATTACGCAATAGCGGAGGCGGTCTCTTTCTCTCGATTCGGATACGTATATATGTGTGCTTTATGTTAATTGTCCTCTCTCTCGGTCTGGCTTTGTTGTTTGTTTTAATGCTTATGCAAATCGTGGGATGGATCGTGTGTCTTTTTTCGTTGGCCTTGTCGAGCTTGGGAACGGACTTTCGGCGGTGGCTTCCTTGTGCAAATTTTGGTTTTGGCAGGTTGTGGGTGAAGATAGCTCGTTGATGACAAATGCTGTGGGAATATATTTGCGCTGCGTGTATGTAATTACGTTTTATAGGCTGTTTTGCTGTGGCGCCTAGGAAATTTATGTGTGTGTTTGATTGTTTGTATTGGAGCGAACGCTGACAGTAATGATGACTTAATTCATCAATTTAAATTATACTGTGATATTGGAAACGTTCGGTCAAATTTAGATTTTGAATTAAAATCACCTTCGTTTGAAAAATATGTCCAAAGCATTTACCGACAAAATCTTCTAAACAGAACGAAAACCATCTCAATCACCAATCCGACTAACGCAAAAACCCAGCTCCCACTTACCACTCACCATTCAAGCCTCCTCTAACTTTCTACTCCTTAAGAAAGAACAAATAACAATCCTCCATCCAGCCTCTCGAAAAAGAAACCACCGCCGCAATCTAAACTCACAACGATCGCATTCCGACACCCCTTCCTCGCCTTCCGCTCCAGCAGCAACTAAAACTCATCCCGGCAATCGGAGAGAAAAGCAAGTCTCGCGTGCGACAAAACCGCATCGCCCGCGGACTAGAGAGGAGGCAAATCGATTTTCAATCGCGATTCATAACTCCGAGAGAGCCGCATCTATGCATGTATATGTATATACGTACTTCCTTTTTCCCAGCCGGCGGCGGCGCGCGGTGGAAATATGCAAGCTGCGGGTATATATGTATCTATAAGTATGCAGATGATACGAGAGCGTGTCGCGACTGAGCTCGGGGCAGTCTCACTCGGCTAGACGGCTTTTTTGTCCCGGCACGTCGGCCTGTCTTTTAATGGAATATTAGATTTAAAACGGACACCGGCGATGTCGTGCTCTGCTTTTTAAGGGAGGGAGGGAGAGATGGGAGCTTGTAATTTTGAATTTACGTGATGGGAGTTGAGGTTTTGGAATTTATAAATTGGATAGTTGGGAGAATGGGTTTATGGGGGACTTTTTCTTGGAATCTAGTAGTTTAAAGATTTGTAGTATTTGAACGCAAAGTCAATAGTGAAGAGGAAGTGTCTCGGTAACAATACTTTTATCGAATAATTTTAGTTGGAAAGTTAGAATAACTTTGAAAGAAAAAGACAAATAACTGAACATAAAACAAAAGTAGCTCTGGCACTGAAATAAATACCAGAATTTATCTAAAGCTATTATTTTTCTTCCAAATAAAAAAATCACATGAAATTACAAGTTGAACCTCAAAATACCTGGTAACAGTTTTTTATCGATCGTCGATTAATACTGACCCAATAATACGTGTACGCACGCACAAAGAAACATTTATTTTAGTTTCAGCGGAAAAGAAAGTCACTTTTTATAACTTCGATAACCAATACTCGTTGCATAAAACATTCAATTTCACATTTATTTACAGGCGTGTTGTCTTACAATTTCCAAATTCTCTCTCTCGCGCTGTATCGCGTACACGCGCTTACAATCATAACCAGTTATGTTGTAACGTTTCGAGCAATTCACTTGAGCTTATGATTCGCGCGACGAAAAAAAACTCGTTTTTCACGTAATTCGCGCTAAACAAGATCTTTTAAAGGCGCAATTCCGATGACTGCACCGACTCTTACACCGTCTGATACCCTTGTTTTTTATGGGGGACAAATTCATAAAGTTATAGCGGCTTGTAAATAAAATAGAAAGAGCCGAGCTCTACAATTGGACTCGGACTCTTTGTGACAGCCGCGCTCGATCTTTTATTTATAGAAAAAGAGCACAGAGTAAAGACAACAATAAATAAAGTCAATAATTGATATATATAAAATAAAACTACGTACTTTTTACGACAAATGATTCAATCTCGGCTATAGCCGCCTGACAACTTTATTACGTACGTCGAGCAATTAACTCCGATATCCAATCCCCGAGTCACGAGCTCGCGCGCGTCACTCCTTGAATTTTGCATCGAAACAGCTTCGTTAAGACCGGCCGCAATATAACTCGAAAGAGCAACGCAATTAGCACGTATATATTTCCGCGTTAAAATTCTCCCGCTGCTTTTGAAAGACACCATACATTCGGCGGGACCCTAACAACGCTCTTGCGATGGAAATGCATGAGTCGCTGTGTGACCCTAACCTAAAAATTAAGAATCAACAGCGCGCGGCATTTTTCGCGCGCGCAGAATGTCTCTCTCTCCGAGGTATACGCGCGCGCGTGCCGCGTGAATGTAGGCTTCGATTTCTCCGGTTTCTGAAAATACATAGCCGGCTCCGAGACTCTCTCTCCATTTCCATTTGTTCCCCGGGCGCACAGGTGTGGCCGCGCACGTCGCGAGCGGCAAAAACCGATTGTAGAGAAGAGTGTAGCTGGTCTTTCTTGTTTCTCTTCCTGTCCCGTCTTTTTCTAGGGAGAAAGAGCTGCGGGTCTCGATACTTTTTTTTTTGAAAGATCGTCATGGGTTAAGGTCAGGCCGAGTGACTGTCCGTAATCTTGTTTTGAAATACGTAATAGGGACGGTGGCTGTTTAATAAGAAACGGGATTTGATATAAGGACCGGGCGCTGACTAAATCCTCTGATAAAACATGGTTAAGTGTAAGAACGGCATTTGCCGTTAGGTTAAAAGAAATTAGTGAAATACTTTAATGAAAAAGAAATGTCATGATGTGCTCCTGTATTTTGACGTTCGTAACGCTTCCTCGTCCCGATTCTCATTATTACTCCGGCGCAGTAAAAAGCATTATTATGAAATTAGAAGTCAACCAGGTACGACAATCTACTAGTTTCTTTTTAGATCTGAAATGGATTCAATCGCATTTCCATCGCTACCTTTCTACGTGCCTAATTACAAAAGATGCTCCCGCCATCACTTATTTATCGTACGTTAGCCATTACCAACCATTATCACAGTAAGTTTCACAATAAGTAGAACGTCGAACATCGATGCCAAGCATACCAGTTGCACGTAGACATACATAAGCTTGGAGTGTGAGAACCGTGGATTCAATTTTATTTATATCGCTGCTATAGCTCAGAACTAACTCCCCAGAAACTCTCTCGTACATCACACACATACGTACAATCAATAAAATATACACATAATTATTGGCAAACCTCGCCGTGACGCAACGCAGTGCATCTCGAAGCTATAATCACAGAGTACACAACAGCGCCATTAAATAATCAATAATTAAAGTCAAAGTTCCTATTTCCAGAAAATCCAAATCCCTTACAGAATAAATTTTTTCCATCACTACTGGATATATATACACAATACGAGACAGCACGCGATGACTGGGCATCTACAAGGCGGGCGAATTACCGGCGGTGACGCTGCACTTAGCCGCGCTCCTGGGCAGGTATATAAAGGATTGAAAGCCGATGCTCCGGAGAGTCCCGCGGCTTTATAATGATATTGTTTACCGCGCCCGGGTATCGCTCGGTAGTCAATTAGGTGGCGGGCTTGTCTTATTGTTTAAATTTTCGACGATGCCGGCGAGGCTGTAAACGTGTGGGTTATTGATTTATAGACTGGCGAAGGAGGCCGGTGACTATATAACTGTGCTCGCGATGTAGTGGATTATTTTTTGAGCGCGTGGTGGCCGGTGTGTATAGTGAATGATTTAGTGCATTTTACTGTCCGGTCGGGTTCAGTGATTAATTTTAAGTGCGCGCTGTTGGCTGTTTTGGAATTTTAG
Organism: Eupelmus urozonus; assembly: GCA_900480035.1. Lineage (NCBI taxonomy): Eukaryota > Metazoa > Arthropoda > Insecta > Hymenoptera > Eupelmidae > Eupelmus > Eupelmus urozonus. Next base: position 19,796 of record UELX01001569.1, on the reverse strand, counting down.
AATTTTTGCGTATTTGAACGAGAAAATTCATTCGTAAAATTGGTTCGTTTAAAAATTTAATAGCTTCAAGTTAAATCGGCGGAAATTAGTAGTTATTGGTGGACTATTAAGTATTTCCAATCAATTAGTTCATGGATATACGAAAGTAACAAGCCAAAACCAACATGACGAATGCAAAACCAACGAATCGAGTACACATAATCTAGAGAAATTTTCAGGTGCGTAACATGCAGGCGTTACACAACCCCACACCCATCTTAAATTATATCCCTCCACAATTCAATTCCGCGCGCTTATCCAAAATTTTACCTCGAACATTAACACAGCCGCGCATCCCACGACTCATACCAAGAAACAGAGCCGCCAAGTCGCGCGTCATTACTAAAATCAATTTACTCACACGTCGCGTACTCCGAAGCTCTTTTCCATGCATGTACGCGCGAAGATTTCGCCGTATATGCATATAACCATATGCAGGCCGCAGATATATATTGTATATTCTTGTACACGCGTGTGTGCAACTATCTCGCACGTAACCGCGCCGCGCGGCTTATGCAACTCGCACCGCGAGTTGATCGCGAGTCGAATTTTTATATGAGGGGAAAGGTGTGTGTGTGTGTATGTGTGTTGGGTGAGATGGCGAACGTGTGGGTTAGACTTTGGGGATATCATTTCTTATTTAATAATACGGAAATTACATTAAGTCCTTGTCTACGTCTTTATTATAATACAATTTACGGCTGCGCGCGTGATGGTAACTTTATGCTTGATGAACGCGAGTCGCTCGGAGAAGTCGGCTTTGTTTAGCGAGAGATGCGAGCTTTGACTGTATAGTTTTTACTTTGAAGATATTTTGTTTAAACAAAGGATAAAGTTCGTTTGAGAGTTGAATTATGTTTGACATCCGAGCGTTTAGATCTTGGCTGCAGTGCTATAAAAATTATCAGTGCATTGTTAAATTCGACGAATGCTTTGATAGCTTTTATCGTCGAATGATTAAGTGTGGAAGCATGTGCTTTGAATATGCGCTTGCACGTACGTAGTTAAGAACGTGAATTCGTTTTGTCAAACATACTTCGATGGAAACTGACTGGAACTCTGATAAGTTTTGTTCCGATTAAAACCACATTAACACGTGCAATTTTTTTTTCGTTTTGTTTAATATACAAGAAAGTTTTTAAAAAATGGGCACAGATATATTCGCATGGATTTCTTTTGATATTCATCAACCATATTAACCGGATCAAGGTTACGAACCAATCAAATTACAGTACTTCAAAAATCCCCTACAACTATCCATACATATCGGCAATCTATTTCACCAGAAACCGCTAACACACCAGCAAGGTTAATACCTCAGCCCGCGTTTTCCCGCGCTTAGGCGCATAACAGTCGAAAGCCCAGCGAACCAAAACAAATTTCCCAAAGCCTCGCTAAAAACTCTAAACAAGCCCTCTCCCTCCCATCCTCGCAAAAAGTCTCGCACGCGCCAACAGAGACAAGCCCCCCACAATGGATATACGCATCCTCCCGTCCTCAAAGTAACGCGCGGCTCGTTCAACGCACTCCTTTTCTTTTCCGCCTCTCTCTCGCCGGAGCCGGAGCAATGGCTCACCGCAAGAGAGTAGAAAGACAGAGAAAAAGTCCCCCCTGCGCGCGCGCGCGCCGCCTCTTTAATTACGGCGCGTACGTACGCGCTTTTTGCACCAGGTGTATATACAGTGCAGCTAGAAAAGGCGCGAGCGCGATTTCTAATCGAGCGTGCGAGCCTCGCAAGTGTAGCGGAAACGCGAAAATGGAAAAGAGGGAGAACCGGATGCGCTTGGAGAAAGAGATGCGCTTCTTTTTTTTTTTGTTGTTTAGCGAGATGGTGACGCTGGCTTCTTGGGATTTTTATTTAACGTTGGCTGGCGATTTGCTTTTATTTGGGTTAGCCGAGGGCTGGAGGATTTATGAGACCTTGGGGTAAAGGAGAGCTGGTTGCATGCAGTTCGGAACAAGTTTGGAGACAATAAATGTTAAGTTTCGCTGCGAGCGGATCGTTAGTCAAATCTTTATCTCCGCGGCTATATCGGACTCCGCGGCAATTCCAATGTACTTTAGTAAGTGTACGGCATTAGTTTAAAATAGACGCGAATAAACTAACCTGTGTTATTTAGATAGTCGGAATCACCAGAAGGATCTAAACGTACATACACAGCGAAGAAGAAGAAAAGTCGTTCGCACGAAAATATCCTGAAAAACGATTACGTCAAAACTGTCACTTCCCACATTAGCGCGCTTCCTTCCGCGACGAAAGCACGTCCTTCCTCGTGAAAACCTTACGTAAAAAAAAGAGCGGATAATTCTCGCAATTTGCATCATAATCGACGTATATACGGAAAAAGCCGGCTTTCGCGCTCGGGCGCCTCTCAAAACAATATCTCCTCGCGGAGCCGGGGAAATCCTGTTATAAACGTCTACACGCGGGGGAGGTGATATCGAACAAAGCTTTCTCTCGTCCGACGACAAACGGTATATATACAGCGAGTACACACACACGTAGTTAGGTCGGCTGTTATCACTTGTTATCTCCTAAGACGGCGAGAGAACCGGTTGCTCTAGCCTACCGCGCCCACAGCAAGCACGTGTAGCTACAGTATCGAGGATAGATCGGGAGAGAGGATCAGCTTAGAGAGTATAGTGCTTGGATTTGCGGGGCTGGTATGAGCTAGGTTAGAGATGTGGATAGGTCTTGTATCGGCGATTTTCGACCGGCTGATTCGAGAGCTGAATGCGGTTTATTTATGATTCGGGTGGTTGATTTTTGAGATTGAGATTGGAATTCCGGGGGTAGCGATGTTCGTGATTTTTTTCATTGTTTCATAAGAGGCCTGGATGTTTGAATGGTATATGATCGGAAATTAATGCAATGGTGGAGAAGTAGTAAGTTATAGTTTGCCGGGCGTATAGAGCTAACTCGTAACGTATGATTTAAATGTGGACATTCCACTTTCAACTTCTGTTAACATAACACTGGTGAATTCAAACAATAATTATCGATCGCTGCTCAACGTTTTTATAATCTACCCACGTCTATTCTTCTTAGAAATCAAAGACGGCAATCAAAAGAATGATTACACGCACGCGTGTTGAAAGAGAGATACTTATACACTTGACGCTCATTCATCGAATCGAATTTTCCATATAGCTATTTTCATTGTCTTCTTGTGCAATCGTATTGCAGCCGAATTGTTTCGAATTTCTGAACAGCTGCATATGGATGATGAGACGAAATGATAATGTATGAAAGAACCTTGGTTTTTGAAATAGATTCTCAAGGGGATGACAATTGTAGTTTTCGAAATATCACCCAAGATGTTTTGTATTGAAAATTCACAGAAAAGATCATAAGTAATCAAATGAATGTTCCAGATATGCCGTAAAATCCAAAAATATTCGACTTTTCTCACGTTACGGAAAAAATCTTAACAACTGTGAAAATTTTCTTTTGATTATTACTACCAGTTTCCTTTCCATTCACCTACATTAAATATTATTATTCAAAATTCATCAAAACAAAAACCAAATTCTATCCAAGATATTTCAACTATCGAATTATCTTTCAACTTGACTTACACGACACAAAGTTATCAAATTTCTCGCAAAAAATAAAAGTTATAGAATTTCAACCAAAAGCGCTCAAGTGGATTTTCAGATAACTGGCCTCCCGCAGCTAGCTGTAAATAAGATTTTCACTTGGTTTTACGTTTCCGTGATTTATCACTCGCGCATAAATTCACGCACGCTCGAATTCACTTAAACTTCAGCCAGTATTTATGCAAATCCAAAATCGAAATCTTACAACTTTTGACAAATTTCCACGCAGAAACTATTCACAACCCAAAACTAATCCAACCTCGAGAATAATGCAACTTCACTGGAACAAAGGACATTTACACACTCTTTAACGACCGTCAATCTAACAATGAGAAAACAATAACGCTCATCTATAATGAATAAACCATCCATACCACATACGCATCCCAGCCATCAAACAGGTATTCAACATCGACCTCTTCTCACAGAAAGCAAGGTCGCATACGTAAAATATTCAAAGTCATCATTCACTTAGCATCTCTCTTATCCGCGCTTAAGCAATTGCAGACTCTAATCCCTCAAAAGCCAGTCCACTTTTCCAGAGCGCGAGCTGGCACAATGCTCCCAACGTCATTACCACATCGTTCCTAAAATCTCATACTTACGCTCGCGCGTTAACAAACACACTAGAGAATTATCCTGATTACCCGAACGATTCACACATAACCTCTCGCATTAATTAGCCGATAACCGAGCGAGCGCGGGAAAAAAGACGGTTGCTCCGGCTCTCAACCTGCTCTCCGCTTGCGCCTCGATACGTGACCGCGTTCCTGCGTATCGCGGGCACAAAAAGAAACGGGGTTACGTTTGTTTACAACTCGTGCCTCTTCCGCCACGGAGACACTATCCCCGAATTTTCGTCTCTCTCGCGAAAAATTTCAACAAAAAGCACTCTACGAAAAACTTAGCGGAACACCAGCTTAGAGTAAGTGCAGCTCCACGCCGAAATAGTCTCGGTGGGGCCGATGTATCGCTAATAAACACGAGGTTCCGTTGAGCGGCGCGCACACGCGGAGTCAGTGACCCGCTGACACACATCGCGGCAAGCGCTCCGGCGAGCTGGCTCGAGCGCTGGCTGAGAGAGGCGAGAGGCTGCGGCTATAACGTCTTGGGCTCTCTTTGATTGAGCGAGAGAAAGAGAGAGATAGGATGCGTCGAGGCATGCGCGCCTTCTCTCGTCCTTGAGGCGACGCCGTCTGGAGGCCGGCTTTCTTTCCAGCTGAGAGTATATTGGAGCTGAGTAAATAGGGGCGCGATTTTTTGGAGGTTCATGAGGTTTTTTTGGGGGGAAGAGAGGGTTTTTGGGGATGTTTTTTGATGGTGATAGGGGTTTTTTGTGTATTTAGTGGAGGAGGTGATGGTTTTTTGGAGGTGCTTGATTGGGTGTTTTGGTTGCGTTTGGGATTTGTGTCATTTTAATTGCAGTTGAAGTTAGTTTAGTGTTTAGAATGTAGTAGTAGGTTAGGCACTGTTGTAAAATTAATTACAGATATTGCAATATATATTTTTTGATAAATAGTTTAATTTACATTCCAGAAGAAAATTTCAAATTAATATTTGTAATAAAATTGGAGACTCTTGATTTTTCATTGCTGAATACAGAGTTTTTAAAAAGAAATATTAAAGTACAAAAATACAAAAAAGATATTACAAAAAATTATCATTTTGGCTACCTTAAGACACAGAAGTTTTTCAAGTACTCATATATTATAATAACTTACGTTAACAAGGCCAGTCAATGGGTAATAGACTTAATAGGTGAACACCATGCTTAGATTAGTTAGTATTATGTAGAATGTATGTAAAATACTTTTAGTAAGGTAAAGTTCAGTACAGCGCAAGTGCAACACCGTAAAATGAATGGAATTTTTTGTGGGTTAGGGAATGTTGCGACACACTTCGATCAGGTGTATAAAGAGGAGAACCTATAGTACATACTTACACAAAATTTTCGTCAAGTTTCCAATATTTAATTTAAAAAATAATTAAATCTACATAATTTTGTTATAAATACCTTATTTTTCCAACAGAAATTAGATCAAGTACCTTCGCAAAGCTACGAAAAGCTCTCTTTATTTTATTACAAAAAGCGGAAACTCACTTCAGCAATCGGCTTACACAGAATAAAGAAAAACAACTCCTTTCAATGCCTTTCAGCGCGAATTTCTATCAAACCAAATTTACTTTACTCACAGCAGTCGCATGTATATAACAAAGTTCTATAGACCTCCACGGCCGACCTGTACATATATAAATCCAGCGGTAAAGTTTGCTCTCCAAACTCGATCCGCTTTTGTTTGCCGCTTCTTCGCCGGCCCGTTCTAAATGTTGTTCAAAGTAACATTATACTACAAGTATTCAGACCAACTTATCGCAGAAACTTTTCAGCGGAAATAAGGTCAGGAGAATCCATGCAAATAAGCGAATAATTCAATCAAACAATATTTATCGACTTGTTCGCACACTTTCGCTATAAAAGCTACCCGGCAATACAGCTTCGTTATAAACTCCGCTAAGAAAGTTTTGATAAATCGCCGATCCGCAAATCATCCCCAGACATGCACGCAACTCTAAAAAGCATTAAACGTTAAATTTTCAATGCTCTTATTTTTTTATTCCTTGCGCTCAATGTACGCTCGAGTTTCGCTCGCTTAATTTTTACAACGAGACTATCTCATTGCACGCTCCTTGTTTAGCCGGCGCGCTGTGTTTTACGGTACGATTATCAATTTTTCACGTGCCTCGGATGATGAATGGATGATAAATTTAATTCCCGTGCCTTCCGGCATCGAATTCCTCCGCGCTCTGGCCTATCGCCGTCGCATCGTTCCTGGACGCCGCCTTTGAACAAACTATAAAATCAATGTTTTCGACTCGACGCCGGCGCGAGAAAAAGCCGCAGTGAAAACGTGTAAAATTGTCACGTACGTACGTAAACCAGGACAGAGAGTCGGAGAATTATCCAGAGAACGAGCGGAACAGTTTCATTCTTATACCTTCCGGCTTCGGATTTCTTCTCGGTAGTACAATTTGCGAGATTAATACGTGAGTGTGTACGCGCTTATGTATCTCGGCGTATCATCGGCGCGTTGAGCGATGCGTTTAAATTTTCCTGCGAGCCGTATAAAGTGCCATTAACCCACAAAAAATGATGATGCACGCCACAAAGGCGAGCGAGGAATCAGATTAAAGTTAAATACAATGCGTCGTAAAGTACGGTAATGAAATCCAATCTTGCGTTGAGAGTATAAATACCCAAGTTTGGAGCAAACGCGCTGTTTTTACAGCTTCTGTTGCTTTTATTTTACTTCTTTTTTCGGTTTATGGGTGAACTAGGACTGGCGTTGCTGTTTTAACGCAGGATTGAGTGTCTTTGAATTAAGTAATTATCTGGGAGTATAAAAATATAAGTGTATTAAATTCCTGTCACGATTTGAAGTGGTTTAGAATCGCATCGATCAAATTGGGCTATAAAAATAATTGTAGTTTTTTTATATACTCCTTTGAGAATAATTTCATTGTTACACTTAAGTGGTAGTGGTTTAGGGTAATAATATACGTTTTATATCGATCTTCGACGACACTTAAAAATTTGTTTTTAAATTGCAATGATTGAAGACTTTATATAACAAGAAAGAAGTTAATTGCAGCAAATAAAATATTTTCTTTCTCTCAATAAAAATTTTCGCGTGTGCAGATACAGAATTGCTTCGTAGAACTAACGTATCAGATAAAAAGGCATCTTCACCATGTACGTGCTACTAGGAACAAAGAGTTATTTTTATATTATTCCGTTTAAATGATGTGTAATTGATGGCAATTCCAAGCCTATACATTTTCCACTCTTCGATATTGAATTATTTAGAAAACATTTTTTTAAACATTATATAATCTTTTTAATTAACAGCGTGATTAAATATATAATATAAAACTTTTTTATTATTATAATCGTAAAAAAATTAAACCTATAAATAAAAAAAGTCTTAATAAAACAATTTTACAATTTCCTTATTATTAAATTATTAATTAAATTCAAACAGACATAAAATCAAGAACAATCCAAGTATTAACTATACCCAATCACGCTATATTTCCTCAATTAAAATGCAGCACGAGGCTGAAATCTAAATTGTTCAGCGCGTTACAAATTATTTTAAAACGAAGCATCAAAGCGGCTAATTCCGTGATTTATCTTCGTTCCGCGGCGGCCAGTTCGATTTCTAATCCGCGTCACGGCTGAATCGGCTGGTTCGCGTTGCTTCCCTTTACGCGCCGACGCCTCCAAGCTCGAACTGCTTTGAAAATTCTTCTAGTAGAGTAGATTCTTCTTGGACTGATCGTTATTTTCTTTTTCGTTCTGGACTAGTGGCATTTGCGAGAGAATAATTTGAGTCAATTGCTCGTATCTTTGTACTTGCTTAGCATTTACTAAGGGGATGAAAATAATGTTTTAAAGATGGTTTTATGTAATATTCTGATATTTATAGAATTATATTTTTAGTAAATTTAAGTAAAATTAATGCTTGCCTCAAAAGTTTCTCGCATTCCTAGTATTCAATCAACACCCGGAATTAACACAAATATGAATATAGAAATCAACCTACCGATTGAATTTTCCCGTAAAATCGAACTCCAACCATCTGAAAAAAATTGATCCATATAATATCGGCAAGAAAAGTGAAAATTCCGCGCGCCGATCAAGTTTCTCCCATTTAATATCCCTCTCCCTCTCATGTCGGGTAAAAGTTTTTATCCTCTCGAGTTATTAACTTTATCGTCGCCTTTTTTACTTTCAAGGAAGGAAAATCTCCGCCGACACACGCGAGCCTCCCAGCATCGCGCGATCCATCACTTTTACACGCCCGGCCCGCCGGACTATCTCGATTTTCTTTTCGCGCCGCGCGCGAAATAAAAAATAATCGCGCGCATTGATCGACTTTCGTTTTAATGCGCCGAAGAGGGCAGCGCACTTGTAATGATACAGCGCAACGATGGCTTATGCTGCGGGCCTTTTCTCCTCTGCAGAGGAGAAAAACAACGCAAGCATTTTAGCAGTGCGCGGCAATTGACGCCGCGGAGAGCCGAGATTTTACGAGCGCGCGTTGCAACAATGCCTACTGCACGCGGAAGGGAGTCGCAAAAATATGGCGATAACTCATCGCATGCGGGAGCGCGAGGGAAAATGAGTTGCGCAATTTTTCTGCGGGGAGATTGGTAAATTAAAATCGCGGGCGTAATCGCAGGGCGAGAGGAGAAATTGGAAATGATTCGATGACTTATAGCGTCAAATTTTGTCGAGAATTGTAAATACGTCTTGCAAAGAATTCAGGTAGTACCAATATTTCTTTATAGTCAAACTGCTCAAACACTTTTAAATGCGCAAGCTATTTCGGCAAATCAAAGAAACCCGCAATAAAAATGTTTACTTTGTACGAATACGAAAAATGACGAGCGTAAAATTGTTCAATAAGCAACGACGTCAACGCAAGCCACTCTAAAATATCCCACACCACCGCCCCTTTTTCCCTAAAATTGCGCCGTAAACTTTAAACGCCCCAGCCTCCTCGCATTTACAACCTCAACCATTGCAAAAGACAAAACACTCGTTCAGCCATACAAACTCTCGCACAGCTTGCGCATTAGATCCGGAAAAAGTCGTATTCTTACCTAAAACCCACTCACGCTAATTTCCCCCGTTGTTATTCCTCGTTTGCTCGCTGCTTCCTCGTTCCTGGGACTCTCGTGCGTATAAACGCGCTGCGACAATGCGTGGTGCGCGCGTAACGTAACGAAAAATCCGCCGCGGAGAAAACTTTTATGCTCGCGCGTCGATTTTATGGGAGAAAGGCGCACGAGTATTGACTCGGTAGTTTGCGCGTTTTTCCCGAAAAAAGGCAGAAAAAAAGGAGCGTTGAGAAAGAATCGGCCACTTTGGGGCTCCGTTTGCGAAACGACTGGAAAGCGCGCCTAGAGGAATATTTACGATTCGGAAGAGCCATCGAAAGTGTGTGCACGCTAATTACAGGCTCCTTTTTTTTCCTTCTCCAGCCGCGTAATTCTCTGGGATCTTGCTTAGCGCGGCGCATTATCGTTAAGTTTATGGACGCTGTCTATTTAAGTTAATTGAGACGATCCGTTAGCGTTGTTATTAAAACGTTGCACTCGCTGATTGTCGGGGCTTTTTTTACGGCTGGCTTGGAATGCTGGATTGGGCGTACGCTCGGCCGAATGTAATTATCAGATCGAAAATTATCCGAGCGCGGATTTCTGAAAAGCGGGAGAAAAGTTGCGAACTGGTTACGGCTGATCTATCATTATGAGAAACTTGTATATTCGTAGCTGGATTAGCATATAACACTGCTAGGACTGATATGTCTGGAGTAGGTGTTGTTCTGTGGATTAGAGATTGTTATGCGCATGCGGGCGCAGCCTTTGAGGCTGGATACTATTTTTGGACACGTCGGCGGTGAGCCAGACGTGCGTTATGTTAAAAGGACGAAAAGTTACTTGTTAATTGCCCGGCGAGCATTCCTATGGACCTTTTTGCGCTGCAAGAATGAAACGGCGTTTTGCAACAAATCAAGGATAATGAATGAGTTTCGTGTTTTCGCGGAACCGAAAATTAACGATTTGGATAATTATGGCTCGTAAAATCAAAGTTTTTAAGGCGCGTATTTTTGCGCGGTCGTAGTACCAAAAATAAATTTCGCCTGACGCAGGCCTATAAATTTTGCGAAACGTTTAACTATATCCTCTCGGCATTTTATGGCGATGACGTGGCTCAGCGCAAATTGCCGCTGAGGATTGTCACTGCGAGTCGACGTGAGGTATGAATAGTACCTAGTGCATTGGAAATCGTTTGGAAATCAATTTATAGTTAGATTGTTTATTGATTAGTTGCCGTTGATGAATTTATGAAGTTCACGTTTTACTAAGTAAGAGTGTTGTTGGGTTATTCCAGAATTGTTTCTTCAAATACTTGACGCGTGACAGCTTTTTTACGTACTCGTAAATAAAGTCTGGCTTATACATCATAGAAGACATAATTACCATATTTACTCTAACTTCTCGATTACTCGGAAATCCAATGATGCAAACTCATCCATCGTTTGATTTAAGGAATCATTGTCACTCAAACGGATAATAAATCGATCTGATTCCATACTTGACCGCACATAACCTCAACGTCCCAAATTCATACCTATATCTCTCCATAAATCTCCTTCAAAACAATATCCAGCATCATATTGAGACCCTCACTTACACCAACCAAACCTACCATCCTCATTCCACCATCGCTCAATTATACCTTCCCGTGTAATCAGGCCACACACTCACATACACGCACGCCCGAAAACATGAAGATTCACTTTCGCGTGCGGCCGCTACGCTGAGAGAGAGGATGCCTCGATTATCCGATCGGCCAGCTCTCTGACCCTGATTCCCGACGACGCGATGACCTCGAGCCTGCGAGAGCATTGACCTACAAATTTCGATTTCGAAAACGGGTACAAGCCGGCTGCCGAGGATGCTGGACCGGTGTTCGCGCGTCTACTGGTTTTTACCGACTGCCGCTCGTGAATTTCGGTTACCGGGGGGCTCTGTTATTAAGGGAGCCGGCGTGATTCATGCTTTTTTTTGCAGGGGTGGTTAGGTTGTAAATTCGGTGGAGGAAATGTATGGGCCGTTAAGGTTTTTGGCTCGCTGCAGGTTATTTTTTTGAGGTTGTTGTTGGACTGATTAATTATTTAATTTTACGAGATTTTGTGGTGCAGGAGTTTGTGGAATGTTAGTTGTGCACGAGTTGCTTTTTTTATGATGTTTTACATAATTGTCTCGCTAATTTAATAATCGGTAATTATACGTTGGGACTTGGATTCCGGAAAAACGTCGCGGTGTAAGTATTTAACGTTACCTAAATATTATTTAAGATTGTATTCGTGAAATTGATATTCAATCTTACACAGTACACTAGTACGTAATTACAAAAATCTTGTAATTCGTGAGCTGCAACTATATTTATAAATTATATAAGTTACGAAATAGCAGTTGAACGTTAACTTTTCCCAAAACAATAAATACCTACCAACAAAACCCATTAGTCAAAAATAACAACACGTACCATAATTGAAAAATTAGACTGGGCGGCAATAAGAAAAAGAGAAAACAATTTTTAAACATTTTATTCGACCAGTAGTAAATTATATTCAAAACTTAATTTTAGTTCAAAAAAAGAAAATAATTTTTCAGAACCTATTTTCACAGGTTGCTAGATATTTATAAAATAAAAATAATTGCATAGTCTATGTACCACAATACACTATTAGCCATGTAGTTGGCTACGTGATTTTGTTTTATGTTATAAATAATTAGGAGCTTATAAATCTATGGTCTGAGAAATTATTCTATTTTATAAACTAAAATTAATTTTTAAATATAATGTCCGATACATACGAAACATTTATTTTATGTCATTAATAATTAGGAGCTTATAAATCTATGCTCTGAGAAACTATTCTATTTTATAAACTAAAATTAATTTTTAAATGAAATACCCGATACAGACCGAAAAATTTCGTTGCATATTCTTATTTCTTACTGCAACCGTACCTGCGACCCCAATCACCCTATAAAAATTATTTTATTTTTTTTGTCACTGCCCACCTAAATGCTCTAACATTCTCTATTTTATAAATCCCAAACAATCTCAAAAAATCGTATCTTAAAGTAATTGGAACGATGCGTATTAACGATAGCAAACGTTTCTCTAATAAACGTTTCCGCACGCGCGCGTACACTCACTATACATCTCCAAGCTTTTTCACCATCCGCGCGCGCTCGCGGCGACAAAAACGCACAAGTACCGCAGGTAGACGCGCGTTCGACGAGCGCGAGGGCGCGCCTAGTTCGCATGCAGGAGAGAGCGCGAAAAGGCGCCGTTAAAACGGAATCGGAGCGATTTTGCCCGGTGCGTCAACGGGTTTTGCAAATAACCGTGTTGACTTTTTTGTTTTCCATTGCGAGGGGTATGGAATAAGGTTGAGATATTGTTTATTTGGAGCTGATGGATTTGTTCATTTGGTTATGGTTAATTAGGTTTTGTTATGAGGATTGAAGGTGTAATTGTTTGTTTAAAATACGGAAATAGCTGATCTTAGAGATAGCTTAAAGAGTATAATGTTAAAACTATAACTTGCCTTTCATCTCTAGATTATAAAATGGTCCTAATTATTTTGATGAGTTTGCAGTCTTACGCGAATCATTCAAGTACTTACGAAACTTTCAAAGCGCTCGAACTCAGCTGTTTACTTTAAAACTTTCATCCGATTATTCAAGCCAATATAATAAACAGGCCAATTAGCCTTTCAATCTAATTAGCTTTATGAATTGACCGATCACTCAAACTAGCAAAACCATCAACTCGGAAATTCGATTATAAAAATTAAAAGTCCATAATCCTTCATTCACAGTCGATAAACCATCCTCATAAAAAACGGAACGCCGTCGACCCTAAAAAAAAAAAAACATAAAAATAACAATTACGACCTCTCCGCGCAAACGATTAATCATCCGCCACTTTCTTTTCCCACTCCCCTTACGTAACCGCTCTCAAACCCACCACCTCAAAAAAAGGACCGTCTAAACCGCATCGAAAGAAAAAAAAAAGAGCTAACGGATCCTCTAGCAGCTCACACACAATCGAGCTTCCATAAATAACTCCGCCGGCGAGGCGCGAGGAAAAAGAAGCGCGACGTATAAATTATCGCTCGCGCGCGCCCACGCCGGCGAAATGCAAAACGTCTGCCGGCGCGCAATTAGCTCTTCTCTCGCGGGATTCGCCTTACGTAAGCACGTGTGTCAGGTATAACGGACGCGAGGCGAGGAGCGAATGATAATGCGCAGCGGGACAAGACAAGGTGGAGAAATGCGAGTGGCGCTTTTCGTGATAAAAGTGAGAAATTCTTTTGTTTAGGAGGGAATTTTGATTGGATGGGTGTTTGGGTTTGCGGATGGTGGCTGGTTTTGTTTGCGGATGTGATGAGGTGAGTGTTTGTTTGTTTGAGGCTTGCAGTTTTGCGATTGTTGAAACGGTATGGAGGAAGTTGGTTGAGTTAATGAAATGTCGACGGTAAAGAAAACGGTATGTTTAGGCGTGAAATTTCTGATTTATAAATATTGAAAATGTTACCATGCTTAAAATATTGATTTGTATTTTCTATAAAAATAAATTTAAACTATTCTGATAACTCCATTGATTCATAACTGCAGTTACCATGCAAATCATAATCTATACGATATTTTCCATCCACAATTTACATTAATAGGTAACAACAAACCACGCAGTAACTCACACGCACATAACCCACGAAAATCGAAGCACAGATCGTAACAAACAAAAATTAAGGACTCGGTTTCCTTCGCTGATGAATGTGGCAGATCGGCCCGAAACCGGCAAGGAGATCGCTGATGGAGAAAGCGAGCGATCCGCGGAGCGAAGGCCTGGAAAAGCGCCGCGGGTTTCAAGCCCGTATATCAATCATCTTTCGACACACAATGCGTAATATTTTAGGGAATTTTACGCTCGCCGTGGGTGCTGTTTTAATCAATTTTACGGAATTACGAGGCTACGTGCTTTGGAAAGTGAGAATCGGCCGATCTCACTGCCGATTTTATTTACTCTAGCGCCAACCGGCAATGAGGATGTGAATGTTGAGAGTATAGTCGTGTGGTGAAAATATGAAAATAGAGACGTGGATTGAGTCTGGGAATTGAGATTGTCCGTATCGAACAAATGTGTAGTATGATCATTCGATATTGTGTTACTTGCGTTGATACGGTCTTCCGTGAGAATTGATAACGGAACAATATTTAAGATCGAGTGAAAAGTGAATTTGAACTGCATTTTTTTCCCATCTTACTAAATAAAAAAAAAGAAACTAATAAATTCCTTAAACAAATAACTGCTAATTATCTACAAAAGCAAACGCACATCAAAATAAGTGCACCGAGTCAATAATTCACCTTTCCAAGTAACTTTCACTCCTCCTCCACTAAAGTATCCTCAAACAAATAAAAAACAGCGTATACTCGCTAATCAAAGCTTTCAAAAAATGCACAAATAAGCCCGCACCTCTAATCGACCGCACGTCCATAAACGATGTCATTAACCGGATTAATGAAAAGCGGACGTGCGGAGATGGACACGCCGATAAATCGCGCTCGTCCGGCGGTCGCTAGATAAGCTCGGCCATTCATTATCCTTGCGTGGAAAGTGATCAGATAACGTAATTAGATAATTGGACGCGAGCCGTCGACTCGACGAAAGGCGAATTCGCATTGAGAAAAAGAAGAATAAGGGGAAAGGACGTAATAAGAGACGATGCTGTAGTCGTGCGACAAGTAGAAGAGGCGACACTGGGAGAGCAATGGGGGAACGTAATGGAGAGGAACGTGGAGAGGAGCAGCCATTATTGACCGACAGGTGGAAAGATAAGCTTGATCGTAGGGAGTTTTTAAGGTAGAGATATTATCGAAATTTTATGGATTATCTGGCCGGTGATGATCTAATAAAATCCGGAACAAGTCGTGTTAAGAAGTGAATCTAATCTCATTCATTCTAATATAAGCTTTTTCGTTTCTTAAAATTTTCAAAAACCCAACAACATCAGCTCGCAATCCCACAATTCTTCCAACAAACCATCCATTAACCTATACAAACCTCACAAACATCATCCTAACCTCTCATCTCTCCTCAACATCCGCGCGCCATTCCATCAAAAAAAAAATCCTCCCGCGCTTCTTGCTCTCTCTCTCTCCTACCTTTTGTTTAGCTCCTGCTCGCCGGCAAGCTAAGAACGTCGATGATCGCTCGAAGGCTGGCCGAGGCCTACGTAACGGTATACATACCGACTGCTCTTTCTCTCCTCTCTTGGCTACTCTAACCCGCACACAGCCACGTACATACACTCCGGCTCGACCTTGCCGAGCGTCGAGACGCGCCGGGGTACCTTTTTTTTGCCCTCCTCCGGCGCGTGTCTTTTACGACCGTAAATAATATCGCGCTGATATACTGCGCGCCGATTTTTCGACGGGCTAATTGTGCACGAAAGATAAATAAGGAATGACGCCGCGGAGAATGTAGGCGAGCGGTAACAAGTGCAAGGGCTCGGACATTTGATATTCCTGAATTTTTATTATTCCTCTTGCGTTAGAGCCTCGTTTTTTTTTTTGTCGTTGATGTACGACTGGACTTTACGCGCCTAAGCGCTACAAGTGTTTAGCTCGGTTTTTGAAAAACAAATTTCGCCAAGCGCTCTCATGTATAATGTAAGAGCAAACAGAGGAGCGAATCGTAAATATGCGCGGCTTTTTTTTCCGCCGTCGTAAATAATAAATCGTTCGCTTTTTATGAGCTCCGCTCAATAAAACAGCCGAGCGCGAAGTGAGCTCGGTCCTCCGCGATATAATTTAAGCCTCTTTGCCATTGCGTGGAACTTTAATTTGAAAAGTGCATTCTCCGCTGAGGCACGAGACTAGCGTGCGCACGCGCGAGCTCTGAAACTGTCTTGCCGGGCAGGTAAATTTACAAGACGAGTTTACATCAGTGAGGCGGATAAACAGGTTGCCGTAATTTCACGGGAAGATGCTAAAATAGCCGCATCGGATGTTGTTATTTCACGGCGGGGAAAATGGTAGCTGCAGTCGGTCCTGCGTAATTTCACAATTCCGCTTGCAAATCTCGGTAATTTCCGATATAGTATACCTACCATGCTGAATCTGAAGCATACCTGCCTTGTATACTAAATTTTCTAATACACATAAAAACTGTGTTCCATTTTACTCCTAACTCCTTTAATCCCAATTACACAATCTTCAATCCAATCCTCATTCCCCAAAAAGCAAAACTTCCTCACCATAACTCCCATACAGCACTACCCAAATCCTCAGCTACTCGCTTACAATACCGCAAAGTCTTGCGTCACAGCGTGGCATTCTCCGGCTCATCTTCAGCTTGGACAGAAAACAAGTGCATCAGCGCGCGATTTCGTAACGAGCTGCGCGCGCGAGAAAGAGAAACGGCGCGCGGTACGCTAACAGCTCTAGCGCGCGCACCGTTAACGCGCCTATTTTCTAATGACCGCGCGCAGGCCGCGAGAGGCTGGCGCGTGCGTCGGTTAGACGCGCGATGGGCTCGTTTTGCTTTTGTAGGTTTTGCGCGGTTTGCTGGAGAGGAAAAATGGCTGGAGGGGTGAGTGCGAGCATGCGATTAAGCGATGTTAAAGTGGATGGGTAGTAGAGGAGTAGATGTTGGTAAGAGGGGGGAGAAGTTGAGGATGTAGGAGAGGTTTGAGTTTTGGTGATATAGGTGGGAGGGTTGTTTTAGTGTGATGTATGGTTTTTGTGAGAGGTGTGTTTTATGTGCTGAAGAGATTGAAACGGTTTCATTTGGGGAGTGAATAAATTATTTTTATTTTTATTTATTAGTGAGATGTCTTATTAACAATTTATTGTGATGATAATTTTAATATATAGTATAAATTGAACGTTCGTACTGGACCACTGATTTTTTAGAAAATACATCATTTTAATAAATTATCATTTATTGGAATTAGATTTTTTCCCTTTAAAAAGTGTTTGTTTATAGCTTCATTAATTTTTTGTATGTACTAGTTTTTAAATGAAGCATTTATTGCTATGATATATATGATTGACACAAATTTCAAATAGTATTGGTATGGAGAAAGAGTAGTGAAAATGTACCCGTCTTAGAATCAACTATCTCCAGGAACGTCGACTTTCAGTAGATTTTTCCGAGATTGGTAAGACGACAAATAGAAGGATATCCTCATACTTTCTTAATGAATGTATTGAAGTGAAAAGTATTGAAATTATACTTAATAATAAATATCCAATTTATGTTGGTGCTCTAATACCTGCTATTTTGCTTGAACGCTAATCATAGTTTTTAAGCGAAACGACAGTTTATCGACTTTCACTGGAAGGCAAACAATTATTATAGCGCTGTGAAAAATGAAACGCATTGTATATATTTTTATAATATTATATACTAAGACGCGTTCCGTTCTCACATTCTTTTGCAAGTATTTGTATAAATTTTTAAGAAATATATTTCCCAAAAATAAGACAAATTTTTCTCGAGTAGTATCAATATAACGTTATTAAAATTAATTATCTTAAAACTTTTTCTTGAAAACAATAGAAAGGTAGCGTTCTAACCCAACTACCCCACGCACCACTTATACCCACTTCTACCCCTTAAAAACAATACCATATCACACATTACAAATTTCACAACTCGTAACTAAAACCCTTCCAAAAAATCTAAAATCCACCTTTTCTTCAATCCACAGGGCTGGCGGTTCGTCGAGCGCCTCGAGCGCCGGCTCTAACGGCAACGGCGCCGTAGGCGGGGGCGGAGGCGGCGGCGGTCGCATGGCCGTTATCGGCGTCACCAGGAACGTCAAGTTACGCCGCAGGGGCGCCTCAGGCTTCGGCTTCTCGCTGAGAGGCGGCCGCGAGTACGCGGCGGGCTTTTACGTCAGCGACGTGGTGCCTGGCGGCGAGGCGCACAGGAACGGACTAAGGGTTAGTATTGTTTGAACTTATTTTATTGTTAATGGAAGTGGGGGTGAGGAATTTAGGAGGGATTTGAAGTTGTGGAGGATGATGGAGAGGCTTGTTGGCCTGAGAATTGTGAAGGATTTTGTTTTCGTTTTATTGTGGGGTTGGTTGTAATGGTACTTTATACAAGAAATTTTTTGGATTGATAATTATTAAATGGGATACAATTGGTACATTGTATTATTTAATAATTTTTATTTTCGTTATAAATTGTTAATTTAACGTCCATTGTTTTCATTAAAATAAGTCGTGACTAAAATATTTACTAATCAAAAGATTATCCGTATAATATAATTAAATACTCTTAAATAACTTATAAAACTTTATCATAATCTATATAATTATTTCTAATTATTACAATTTCGAAGTATTTTTATATATTTACATGCATAATCATTAATTTTATTAATTACTCGATTAGATTGTAAAACAGCTAATATTCTTTACAGGTTGGAGATCAAATACTTCGTGTTAACGGGTATCCAGTCGAGGATGCCGTTCACCAAGAAGTCGCACTTCTCGCCAAAAATCAACAAGTTCTCGTTCTCAAAATCAGAAGTACGTACATTTTCCATATCAATTAATTCTTATCCTTTCCAACAATGCTAAATAAACTAATTCAAACTTTGCTTCCAGGCGTCGGCATGATACCAGTCAAAGAGTAAGTTCCCACAAAATTTCAACCAATAAAAACTTTCTCTTACAACAAAATTCGAAATCCCGAACATCATTAACACCCCCTTAATTTCCCCCAGCAATCCAAACGACCCAGTTACGTGGCACATGGTACAACAGCAGCAGCAGCAGCTACAGTACGGCGACGCGGTCAGCAACGAAATCCGAATCCGCGTGATCGTCGGCGAAAAGGGCAGACTCGGCTGCGGCGTTTGCAGAGGAATAGTGCCCGGTCTCACAGTTCAGGTAAGCGAATTTTCGAGCCGAGGCATAACTTGGCCTCCTCGAATTTCGCAAGCGTTTTAACAACGAGTGTCACTATGCGAGAGGCGTTGTGAAAGGTAGTTACGGCGCTAAAACTTTATTGTTTTCTGCGCCGGTTGGAATTGTTGTTTCTGTTATTTAACTTTTGAGAGCTTGTTGATAGCGTACTATTAAAGTCAGCTGATTTAATGAGTGGTAAATCGTTGGAATATTTATGCGCGAATAATTTAATTTAATATAACTTACCTCTGTTGTCTGCACTCAGAAAAGTTCACAAATAATAAATTAAATATAATATGTCATTCTGCGGAGTCAGAGAATTATTCAGCTATTAAATCTATAATGTAAAAATTTATTATTAATCAAACTTTTCTCGTCGTAGTATTTTAATATAAACTTAAAATTTTGCAAAATGATAAATCATTACATAACGAAGGGCAACTGACTCGTCGTTTGTTGTAATTCAATTTTTATCATTTGTTATAAGCAAAATAGTTGATTTTTTGTCTGCTAAATTTCGGCGCAAAATTTGAAGTTTTAATTGAGTATCGGACCCCCTTAAATGGAATACATTG
>UELX01001568.1:0-41680 GCA_900480035.1 Eupelmus urozonus | reverse complement strand
CATTTTATACTAGTGAAGCAAGCATGACTGCTTTAAATAGTCATGTAATTAAAATCCTTTTTTCAGATGCTTTGACTCGCCTCGTTTGTATCATTCGAATAATTATGATTTTTGTGCAAGTTATATAACCGTGCGGATAATTATTTTTAAATGTGAAAAGTTTTTTATTCAACAGAATCTTCCTTTAATTGTACGAATAAAATTATTCAGTTATATGAATTATAACGAATTATAGATTCAAATTTGAATCGAACATTTATCGATAACATAATAATATTATTATTATTTTATTATTACTTTATTATTATAATATAATTATTATTATATTATAATAGTATTATTATTCTTTAAACTTATTATTTTACCACTAAATCATAATATTGATTTCAAAGATGCTTGTTTCGCGTAATGGCAGTTTTATATAAATATTACGAAAGTTAAATACAAATAGCAAAGACACTTTTATTATGGCTTAAAGTTGTCCAATTATTTACAGAAACTTGTAACATAAAGGATAATAAGATATGAAAAATTTCGAGACATAAGCTGCGAACTCTCTAATTGAATCTACTTTTTACCTGTAATTTAATCGCTCCGCACGAACTACAGATTGCGTCCACTGTCTTTAGAATTTCTTCAGAAACTAATAATTTTAGCAAATAATCGCACAGTTCGCGGGAAATTCAAAAGTTAAGTGTAAAAAATATGAGATATATATAACAAAAAATAGCAAAATCAATTAACTGTAAATGTCAAATAAAAACTCGTTATCAATTAATTGATTCTTAGTTTACTGTACTATGTAATCAAATCATTAAAAAAGAAAAAAAAATACAAAAATTATTTTTGGATTACCTTTCAATAAAAGAATTCAACTTTGTAAACAATAGTAATGTAGATTCTAAAATATAGATATACTATAACGAGATGCACTTATATAAATGTTTATAAAAATTAAATAATTAATCGCCGACTTGATCCTATCGCTATTAAAATGTTGCTCCATAGTAACAAGAACACATCCTTACAACGCCTTAATCTCCTGCTTTTTTCTGCCCAGTAGATAGAAAAGAATTGCAGAGAGTAGAATTTATGAGTATATACATAAAATAATAACGCATGATTTAATCAAAATTGATTTCATTATTAATATAATCAATAATAAGGTATAAAATCAAATACGCGCATATCATGCTATGCTGACATAAGGTCAGATCTTATAGTTTTTTAAAAGAAAAAATGATGAAAAGATTAATCTATAAAAATGTATGCGACAAAATAGTACATTGTGTACCAATGGCGCAAAATAGAGGATTCCGAAAAGAGCTTCGAATCCCCTTTGCACCCGTGGCACGCATACTATTTTTTTGTCCTGACGGTGAAAAATTCGGTCATCACTAATTATTACTATCACTAAAAAAATGTATATTTGACATTGATTATTTCTTATTTTATGTATGTGGAAAATGGGCGAGAAGCATGCGATGGGTGAGTGAAGGGTAAGTGTAGGCGCAAGAAGGGGGCAAGGCGAAGCCCCCCATTCAAAAAATAGTTATTTATGTATCAAATAATAGTACATTATGTACCAAAGGTGCAAAATGTATCATTCTTGGCGAGTGCGAGTCTTGGGGCCGATCGTAGCGAGGCCATCAAAGTCGCACGAGCGAGAATGATACATTTTGCGCCCTTGGTACATAATGTACTATTTTATTTTCAGTATACAAAGAATTACATAAATTAATATATAATTGAGACAAAATAATAACTAAATAAGCAAAGAATATTTTTTTATAAAGTTATTGTTTTTCATTCAACATATTTATCACTCAACGCCTATCCGTGGCATAAATAGTCCATTATTGCACCGTGCTTATCACCCTCGCTACGCTCGGGCGCTAACGTGCAGGTAACCGTGTGGTGCAAAAATGGACTGCATATACCACGGATAGTCGTGACAGAGGATTTATGCTAGTCAGTGATATAAAATATTGTACGATACTCGTGTAATAAGTAATACTTCAAGGCACGACGTTTAGCGCCCTCGCTACGCTCAGGTGCTAATACACGTCGAGCCGTAAAGTGCTACTTATGCCACTAGTATCGTAATGTACTATTATATTCATTTATTTTTTAACAGAGAAGACAAATTAGTTCGAAAAATTAAAGCATTTTAGAGCAAACAACTCAACATTTATCAGTCATTTTTACTTTAGCGACAATATTGAGCAGATTAATACAACTCATATTCTTTTTTTTTTTAATCTTTTATTGTTATTTACATTAAAGTTAGATAACGTCGACGTAACGTCAGTTGCCCCATATTAGCTGTTTAATATGAATAAAAAATTAATGTTATAGTGTATCATCAACATTGTAATTTATTTTAAGGGAACCATCTAAAGTTGTTATTCCGAGGCGACTTTAAGCCAATTGCTCGTACGCAACCACTTGTTTACGTCTTCAAGCATTGGGAGTTTCACGGTGCATAAGGATGCAACCTGATTATAGGGCCACCTTTTCACAAGTCAAAGTTCTTTTCGGTTTTCTTTTTTTTTTTACATTTTAAAGCATCAACTTTATAAAGGCTTATCTCGATAAACAAGTTTGCATATACAACAACATTATAAAATGCTAATATAAACAATATCTAAACAGCAGTTCAAACAAAGAAATTTTCATTTGAATATAAATTATTTAAAATATTTAATAAAGACCTTATTCTCGACACATGGCTTGCGACTAGTTGAGTTGGCCTGCCACCCAGAAGTCAGGAATGATAGTATAATCGAAGGCTGCCATATCACGGTACGAATGAACTATTTCAATTCGGCAGTCGATGTTAGTTTTGCAGCCGTCTAACCAATCTTTTATACCTCCAAGTCTCTCTATAGTTGACTTTTTTAATTTACTCAGCCGGTTGTCCACTTCATTCGCAAACCCATCACACAATGCAAAAATAGTAAAAAATTTTTGGCACTGGTGATTTTTGATACTTACTATGGTCTATCGATTAGTAAGAGTACATGTATGAAATTTTTAGAAATGATTTTGATTTCCTTAAACTGTGAAATGAACCGTTGTCGTTTAAGAAAAAATGTCATTAAGAATTATATGTAATTTAGTTACATTCTGTTTGACCTTTAATACTTTGAATTCCGTCCTCGACTTCGTGTCGGTTCCAAATACAAAATACTACTTTTACTTGAATAAATTTTGTTCAGTACCTTTTATTAACTTATTGCTAAATTTTATTATAAATTCATCCAAATCTGAAATTTGTCTTACAAACGAATTTATTTTAAAATAAACTTTTCTCAATTAAAATCCAAATAAAAAATCAGTAAAACAAATTCACAGGAACTGTTTGTCATAAAAATTTGTTATAATGTATTAAGATCATCCATTATTCCCGATCGCTCGTAATTAATTCTACTCTTAACTTGAACTCGTACAACTACTGGTCATGAAAACGCCGACGGCTCGTCGTCGCATCCATAAATACTTGACGTTCTCGTACCTGCAGTAGCGACACGGATCTCGCCTGCTAGGCATTTGACGAGCATACGCGCCTCTCATATGAGCATTCCGAGGGCATGTTAGCCTCACGAACAGCCCGTAAAATGCGGCTCGTTGCGTCTTTTGCCGACGCGACATCTCGTTTTCGAGCGCTTTACTATTTACAGGATACAAACATAGCGAGGACTGCGATATAATGCAAACAGTAGATATGCTGACGCTTTAAAGTTTATTTAGAGGATTTCAAATTTTAATTTTTGAAAAAGAGTCGGAGTAGAAATAATATTATTATTTACAATGTGCGCTTTGCATATTGGCGTAAACTGGACATATTCTACTCAAGAGAACTGCGTTAAGTTCTGAAAAGATGCTTTTAAAAATACATTAAATTTTATGCTATTACTTTCATTTTAAAATTCTTTTTCCATAAAATAATTTTTCTTTTTTTTTTTAAATAAAAAGTTGATAAAATAATATAGATAAAATATTCGGAACATACGAACAAATATCAGAAATATTTGATCAAATATACTTGCAATTGATTTTTTAGAATTTCTCTATTGCTATACATAGAATTCAATAATGAAGAAAAAAAATAATACAATCTTTTTATACTGGCATAGCTCTTTAAATTCGGATCTATAATGAAATTTATTTTCCATATAACATCCCAATTGTGGAAACAGAAAGTGTTAGAACTGATGGTAATATTCAGAGTTTATCGAAAAAGTAACTTTCGACTGCTAATTTCGCGAGTCACTTCTCGAAAATTGCATTGCTAACTAGCTAAACTCAGGAGTACAGCCACAAAAAATAAAATAAAGCAATAGAGTTAAAAGTTGGTTGGTTAGTAGCACTTCCACACAGAGGCAGTAAGAGTGTCAGTCGATATATTCCATTAGATGAACAGTGGGCCCAGTAGCAAAAGGTAAAAAAAATTTGATAATTAATTCTGCAACTTTTTAAGAATATTTAAGAGTTTTATAAGGTTATTTTACAGTATAGAGTTGAAACTATAAATTATGAAAAATGCATGTCACATTATCGCATATCTTGCTTCATAATTTTAAAAAATGGGCCTGTTTTCCAAGAGATTATTTTTTTTAATTTTTCATCTTTGACTTATTGTTGTAATTTATCAACAAATTTGTGATAAGATTATTTCAAAAAACTAAAAGTTTTACTAAAAATATTTTGTTCTTTAGAAATTAAAATATTTTGAAATTCAAATGTATAACGATCTTCAATAACTTTTACATTTTTTGCATATGTCTGATAACAATTTTTTTACTATTTCAAATACACGTAGTAAAAATCCTCTCTGACAGGGATTTTCATTTCGATATAACGGAAATAAAATTACAGAAGCTTTCAACTAAAAGTTGTTGAAAAAAAAAAATGATAACAAAAAATCACAATTTAATAATGTTTCCATGAAATTTTCAATACTATCTTTTTGGTTTATCATTTACATTTTTCATTAATACACACATCTATTAATAACAAAAAATCACAAAAAAATTGTACCACTTTACCTTTTTCTTGCTCAGAGCTTTAACATTCACTCGTGCCGAAATAAATTATTTTTAAAGCAAATAAAGATAAAATTTTTAAATACTTTAATCTCAAGCATTACGACATAATAAAAAACAATGCGCCACGAAATAATAAACGTACAGTTAAGTTGGATCGATAAAAACTTTACGCCGCTCATTCCGCACGTCTAAAGCCGCGACGTCGACCAGATTCCTCGAGCACCTCAGAAATTAACGACCCGTCGTTAAAGCGCCTTAAGAATTCCGCAATCGCGCGCGCTTGTAGGAAAAAAAAGTAGCAGCAGCGCCACCGTGTAACGTCCTAACGCCGTAATAAAAAGCATTGAAAAAAAAAGAAAACCAAGAACGACCGATAAAGCTACTCCCCCGGTTCTTTCTTTCCGGGGGTTTGCGAGCTCGGCCCTTTTTACAAGTCCAGACAGTGGCTCCTCGCCCCTTTCGGTCTTTTACTGTTTTTCTAGAGGTTCTGCTAGCACCTATTCTTCGTCTTTTTGTTGAGTTACAGAGAACTGCAGCTGCCTCCTTCGTAACAGCTTAAACTAGTTGACTATTTATTTAATCCCGAAAGCAAATTTAATTTATAAATTTCTTGATGTATTAGCATTTCTTATTATTTCAAAAATATGAATTGATTTGAAATAGCATGAAATTTTTGTTCAACTACAAAATTATTGTTAAAGATTTATCCAAGTAAGAAAGTATTAAATCGTCGTAGCTAAAACTTGCCAGACAAGGGTAAGTTCGTTTCTTCATTTCATATAAATGCATACACAGAGTCATTCGCCGCAGGGCGATACTTCTGTACTTGGTACGCTACTTTTTTTATATGCTTTTTCTCATTTTTCGCGACATTTAAAATTCATACGTTTTGACGAGATTTTTTCATACTCTTTGGGAACAGAATTTAGTACGAATTTTTTCCTTAAATTACACTCTTTATGTTTAAGAGAAAAGTAAAATTGTAATTTGTGGTATACCTCATACAAAATGTCGAGCTATTTACTTCATTATTAAAAATAATTCTATTTATAATTTTGTATGCCGCTCTTATTACGTAATTACTATTAAGTAGAAGGGAAAATTTCTAAAGTGTCTAATGAAACAAAAAAGACGTAATTTAATATCTACCGAAAAATTCATTGAAAAATCAAATACATTTATAAATAGAAATTTACGTATTTTATCACCGAAATTATCGTTACTAAAACAATTGCACTTCAAAAATAGATTATGAACCTTCCATCCGATTTCAAGAAATACCACCTGCAAAAGAAGAATGCATCCGCAACTTAGAAAATCCATTAACTAAATCCGCACCGAGACATTCAAACTCACCCTCTACTTCCCGTCGCCGTAGTCCCGCTCGCATTCAGCAACCCTCGCCAAACTATACCCCAACACACAGCTCGTGGCTCTTTTCTCTCTCGTGCCTGAAAAATAACGCAAACGCGCTGCAGTCTTTTTTTGCACTTGCTCTCAGGGACGGGCCTCGACGCTTCATTCAAGGAAACCCGGGAATTTTTTTTGTCTCATAGAAATTGCAAAAAATGACAAGCGCGACTCTGAGACTTTCGAACTTGCGACATGCGAATAGCAAAGGGGGTGTATAGGTTTTTGTTAATTGGAAGGTTGTGTGAATGGCTTTGTGTAATAGATGTGTGTAACGACGTGGTAGTGAGTAATGCTAGATTTGAATGCGGAGCTTTTTCTTTTGAAGAAGGTGTTTACTTTTAATTTGAGCTTGTAGTGTAAATGAGAAGTCCCTCTCTGCTATTTTTGGACTTTTCTTGAATTAAAATATTTTTAGAGGCGAGTATAATGTTTGCACTGCGCGAGCTTTTGACTGTTCTAGCTTCGAATAATTATTTCCGGCGAGAGTTTTTCGAATTTTTAAACTTGAATAAGTCATGATTAAATAAGAATTTTGTTAAGTAATGTGTTTATTTAAATTTTATATTGAACATTTATATTTTATTTATATTCTCGTATTTACGTTGGTAAATCAAAGATTTACTAGAGAATTTCCATCCAAAAGTATAAGATATTTTAAATTATATTTCTCATTGGCTGGGTTTTTATTTAAAGAGTTTCAAGCCTTCCAAAACATTTATTAAAACAGGAAATTTAACGCAAAGGAAACTGCTTCCCAAAGGACCGTTTCCCGTAGAGAAAATGCTTCTAGCTCTTCCTTACATTTATATCAGAGAAAATTACAGATTTTTCATTTCACGTGTTATGTTCAGCAAATAACCAGCGAAAAAAAATCATGTTATTTAAACAAAGTTTATCGTAGCAGTCTAAATAATGTATAAAAGCTTACCAGTAATTATTTTCAACAGCTACAAATCTGTCGAAAACACTTTTTTCACCCAAATAAAAAAAATCATAAATAACCCTGAAACAACAGACTTTCCACTGGCATTCACCATTCCACATCGCAGGGTACTCATAATTGCGCAAAGCGCAGATTTCCCAGGTCGTGCTGCAGATAAGCTCCGCATCATAGCCGTACGTGAGGGAATGTCGCAATTACTACCGCGATTCCCCGAATCATTATTCCGTTTTCCCGCGGCAAAAATCCTACGTTACAGCCATAAATCAACGCAATTAAGCTCGGTAATCGAATCAATGCGCCGATAATTTACCCCATCAAGTACAATTTACTCGCTGTAAAAGTTATTATATTTCCCATCCGAGCGAAGATCCCCCGCGTCGATACACGCGCAGGAAGAAACCGTCTAAGAAATTAACGACGGCAAGATCAGCGGCTTATAAGCCTCGAGAGGGCGATATTGAATCGCGCGCGCGCGCGCGCGTCTAGTCATTGATTTTGAAAATGGGTTAATTGCCGAGACGCATCAGGCAAGGCACTTACGTGCGCGCCGCGCTCAGCGCACACGTGCGTCAGACGTGCATGTCCCAGGCTGTTTTAACGCGCGCGCGTCTTGGGTGATACTGACAGATTAACGACGAAGATCAGCGCATCCTGAGCTGTGTGGTAAGAGTCGAGGAGGTCGATGACGGGGATCACGCTTGGTTTGATTGTCAGCGGGACTGGTAATGATTTAATCGTTAGGAACGAAAGTATAGTGTCTTGGAGTGATTGAGAAAGTGTCTGCGTTAAACATTGAGAGGAGAAAAATTTAATTATCCTCGAGATGTTATTATCTGGTAAATGATTTGAAAGATTACAGTTATAAAATGTAAATCTAAGATGAAAAATTACCATGCTCATGATCATATTCCGCCATTCACGCTATTCAGAATCCTATACCCCACAACCAAATCTCCAAGCACCACTGACCCAATTACCAATGGTCAACCAAAACAAAGCGGAAAAAAGTCCTCAATCTCCTCGCTCCATCCCTCTAAAAACAAAAAAGAAAAAAAGAAAAAACAAGCCGTCCACTGGCCCAACTCCGCTCTCAATAGCAGGCGGCCTGGCGCACGGATGCAGCGAGCGTGAAACGTAAGCTCTCTTCGCTCTCTCTCGCTGTGTCGCATATATATCCAGGTTCTGACCTACTGACACGATCCCGTGACGTCACGGGAAGCCCGGCGATGGCGTAGGTGGCCGGCGCGGGAGGGGCGGGGAGGAGAGATGACGACGCGCGCGCGCGCTTCGGTTCACTCCCACCCCGAGCGCGACCGAGCGCGGCTCTTTCTCTCTCTCTGACCTATACCCGCGCCAAGCGAGAGCGAGGGTGGATTCGCGGCTCGCTTTCGTGCGTCGGAGAAAAGCTGCGGCTTCTTTTTTTTTTTTTCTTTTTTTCGATCGTTGCGGCGCTCGGTGGGTCGGCGTCTGGTTTTTCTGTTTTCGGGGATGTAAACAATATTTCGGTTGCCGGAATTTCGTTTCGTCGATGGATTATTCTCTTGATAAATTTCAAAATTTAGGAGAGAAACTTGAAATTTCAGTACCGGAACGAGTAATGCAATTTACGTAACGCAACTCAGGGCATACTTTGAAAAGCTCAGCGTTAACCCACACCGCAACTCTTCGCCAAAACCTCCGCGAATAAACGCATTCTCCTCCTATAGACAAGGTCCAACAACCACCACAAAGCTCTCGGCGTCCTTTCCAAACTAATAAGCGGAGAGCCGCAGCAGCAGCGCCGGGACATTATAATCTCGCCGGCCGAAAGGCTGGAAAACGAGAAAATTAAAAGCTACGCCGGAGCGTAAAAAAGATTTATGAAAATCGTCCTCGCGAGAGAGAGAGAGCGGAACTTTTCTTATTCCGTCGCGTCAATCAGCCTGATTAATGCAGATTACCAGGCGAGAAGCGCCGAGACAATGACAACTCCGGCGATAAGCCCGAGCGATGAGCTCTCGTGGCCTTGTTTCGAGAGCGAGATGAGCGCATCCCCGATGTCCTTTCGCTGCGAGAGAGCTCGCTTCTCTGCCGTGCTTCGAGTGATTGTGGGATCTGTTGCGGATGGATGAGCTGGTAATTTGTTTCTAGTTGTGAAGGGGACTGTAGTCGTGGTGATGGCTTGGTTTATGGAGCGCTGGTGAATGGATGGGTTGGTTAATTGCACGGCTTGCGTGGGAGTGTGGAGAGAGAGTTTTTGGTTTTAGTGTGGTAAAAGGGTTAATTATTGGTTTGCGTAAATGTACATGGTAATTGTCGTTATGTAGGTGAGATTCGGTAAGATTTTGATTGGATAAGAGAACACCTGCAGTCGAGCATCAAAATACCGCTATTTCTTAGCTAAATGTACTTGAGAGAATTTATTGTTGAGTGAGTTATTTAGTAGAATAAAGTTCTGATTATTAGAAATGATATTGTAATTAAGGAGAAGTCTTTATTTTTCAGAAACTGCTCTACGAACTTTACTTATATAATTATGACAAATTCATCATTATGAAAGTTATGCGCTGCATCAGGCCTTTTAGATCCACTTTCCTTAATTGCTGAGCTTTCACGTTTCTCTTTCACATTTGTTGCGATAATTATTGAGCGAGTTGCTCAATAGATATAGAAAATGGAATCATGCATTTAATGAATTTTAGTCACAAACGAGAAGCAGTAAAAAGAAAGAATTAATTGAAAACAGTTGCAATCGTTATATTTATAAGAGTAATATTACTTTCATTTATTGTACTTATACTTCTTTTTATTTATTACTCTTTTTATGAAGAATTAATTAGCGCGGATGAAATTCGCCGCCAGCAAAATAAATAAATCGATCAAAATTTAATTCTTTCAACAATTAAAAGTAAAGAAACATTTCTAAAATACCCACGAACCAAAAAACTACCATTACCCAACCAACATCCGAAAACCAATCATCCATCCGCTCACCACTCTCCATCCTCGCGAGGCCTACTTTTGAAAATCCTCAGTCCAAAAAGCCCCGCGCGTCCCGAAAAAAAAGTATCGATCCGCAGAGCGTCTCCAATCCGCGGCCCCGTTCACTCTCGTCTCCGACTCATCGGCCAACGTCAGGCTTCTCCGTCTCTCTCCCTCTGACCCGTGTCCACCTCGACGTGTCCCGCAAGCTCCCCTTTGTCGAAATTCGTCCGCTTCATATGTTTGTTCCCCCCAAAGCTCGCTCGAAAGTTCCGCGCCGTTTGTAAAAAAAAAAAAACGAAACAAGCACCACCCAGGCCTAACCCAAAAAAAAAACCCAGCCCGGTATAGCCAATTAACCAGAGAGGGGAAGAGAAAAATCGTTCGGCAGCGCGAGGAGGTGAACATGCGGAGGTCCACCGGCAACCAGCTAGCTATCGCCGTCGGCTAGAAGAGGACACACGGAGCCGCGCGCCAGCGCGCTCATCGATCGCCTGCGGCCCGCGCGCAACCGGATTTTAGCAGAGAGAGAGAGAGAGAGAGAGAAAGAGAGAACGAGTCTCTCGCTTCTCTCTGGTGTCTCCTCCTGGAGGGGGTGGAGAGCGAGAGAAGCAGCGAATTAACGGGGAGGCGAAATCGAAAAATCACCGCTGGGAGGAGGTTGACGCTCCGACGTCGCTGCAGGCTGTACACACGAGTAAGGAGGAGAGGCGTGTAGCTTTGCTCAACGGTTTCGGATCCTGGTAGGGTTAGTGGCTTTTTCTAGCGGATTGTTGGTTTGAGGTTGGTTGCCGCTCGGGTTTTAGTTGTGTTTTAGGTTAATTATTTTGATGTTGTGTGGGAAGTAAATTGCTTGTGTTTTTATAGTGAGCTTTGAAGGTTTGTGGTTAACCTATATTGCGATGTCAACAAACTTATTGAAAAGATTGTTAAGGTTATTGTAGAGTGTGCGCAAGGCCATCTGATAGAAACACTTGATGACGTTGAAAAATAAGTTTTGGGCGATATTAAAGTGTAGGATAATAAAATATTAATAAAAATTGAATTATGGCAACTGAAACCTTGTAAGCTTCAATATAAATTGCAGATAATCCAATCGAAAGAAATCGTCATAAATGTATCACAAAACTTAACCGAATAATACAAAAGCGATAATCGTAAAGTGTTCAAGTTTAAAAAATCTCAACGATGCAAACAAAAACATTTAAATTCATTATTTTAATTACGCAATTTAGCCATTTAATGAAACGTATCTGCAATCCTTACTCCATCATTTCTCGCTAATTATAAAACGCGAATCCCCCGTAATACACCTTACTACGGTCCTCTCTAGAATTTTAATCTTCGGTACGTCATGATTCATTCATGAATTTCTCTCTCTTTCTCTCAGCGGCTTATCTCTCCGGCACTGCGCGCGTAACATATATGTAACCCTTTGAGCTATGCACATTTTTCTGTCTTTGCGATTTACTTCGAAATGACTTTTTCGAAGCTTTTTCGAAGATCAAAGATAATAAATTAAACGAGATAATTATACGCTTAAAATGGAAAATCTATAGCTACAAATTTTCTGAAAAAACTATATCAACTACACCCAACAAATTAAACCACTAACGCCCACGAATTCAATAACCGAACCCATGGCTAAACAATCCATCTGTCCCTACAGTCCGGCAAAGCCAAAGCAAATAAAGCAGCGAGGCCGGCCGAGCAGGCCGACATCCCCGAAGAAAAGCAGCAAGAAGTCGAAATCCCGGCTTCTTCCAGCAGATGATCCCGGAGCCCACGTCAGCCGCACACGTGTCTACGGCTCGGCAGCG
This sequence comes from Eupelmus urozonus, assembly GCA_900480035.1. NCBI lineage: Eukaryota > Metazoa > Arthropoda > Insecta > Hymenoptera > Eupelmidae > Eupelmus > Eupelmus urozonus. Next base: position 29,492 of record UELX01001568.1, on the reverse strand, counting down.
CGGGGGGATCGATCGCAACGTCATTTCCGGCTTATCGGCCCAGGCGCGGCTCGCCGGCCGAGGCTGAGAAAATCCCGGCGGCCGGCGCTCCTCTGCGACTGCTCTGGCTTCTGACGGGAGGAGGGGCTGAGGATCTCGACTCCGAAGCTGCTCCAGACAGCCCCCGTTAATAACGAGCTTCTCGGGGGCTCTATGTATCGGACGGCAGCGCGCGTCCGGTCCAGTAGGCTGCGCGTCACCGATTGGATTCCTAAGGTTTGTTCATTTTTTTTTTTTTTGTTATTGTTGTGGGCTTTTGTTTTTGATTTTAGTGTGGGATTTGCTTTGAGTGATTTAAGTTAGTAGCAATGTTGTACTTATTTTGTCAGTGAATTTATAGAACTTTTTGATATTGTGAATATGGGTTGTGTTTCCTTTTTTATTTTATTTAGTATAAATTTCTTAATTTATAATTATTATCTGTGGATACATTCTGTATGGTAATTTTAATTTGCATTGATTGTGATCTATGATTTTCATTTAAAGGTCTAAAAATCAACACTGAAATGAATAAACCATACAGAACAGTCAGTTTAATACCCTGTAATATTCATATAACTGATGCGTGTAGCTACTAAATGTATGTAGTAAACATGTGTATTACGGCTGATGCAGCATTAGGTTTACAGTTTACTCATTCCGATATAATCATGAAATTCAAACACCAATAGGTCCACATAAATTCCACTGAATGAATCAACCTAAATACACACAATTATGAAATTAATGAAAACTCTCGCCATAATTCAAACGTTACCTCAAAAACCAAATCCTAAACATTAATCAAAAATCAAAACAAAACACTAACCGCTGCAACAAACCTCAACTTTCACCCAACCTTGCCAAAAAAAAAAGAAATCCACACTTCTCACCTCACCTTCACCCCCCAGCCACTCAGCCTACACCCATCACCCCGTCAAATTCCAAAACCAGCCTCTCTCACTCGCTCTTCTTTTAACCCTCGGCAGCTTTACCCACTATTCCCGGCAACAAACAGCCAGCTATAGTAAAATCCGCTCGAAGGTTGCCCGCGACCCTGGCCATAAATGCGCCGCTGATATACAGCCGGCGGCAGTGCGCGCATACACAGAGAGGGAGAGCGCGTGTAGAGTAAGAGAGAGAGAGCTTGCAGTTGAACTTACATAAAAGTGCGCGAGCTTGCGGACCTTCTAACCGAATTACCTCGAGGGAGAACATCGCGTCTCTGGCGCCGGCCTCGAATTATGCTCGACATTAACCTTGCCGGCGCTAGCCGTGACTCGAGGGCGGGGAGAATGCGTCCCCGATTTCAAGTGGATTACGCGCCAGTCGAGATTCTTCCTTCGCTCGCGCCTTTGTCTTCGCCTCGACGCCGCGGCGCTTTATCGCTTTATTTCGCGATGAGAGAGAGAGAGAGGAGGAGAGTTGAGGAAAGCGGATTTGAGGAAGGGGGGTGAGAGAGAGAGAGGGCTTAGGGAAAGCGATGCTCGGCACGTGCGGAGGAATGATTTTTTCCGGTTTTGGAAGGGGGGTGGAGAGGAGGGTGAGGGATGGGTGCAGCCGATCGTTTTTAGTTTTGGATTTTAATGCGGTTTTCTAGGTTTTGGAGAATAATGAGTAAGTTTGGTTTGTATAGGGTTAACAAGTTGCAGTAGAAATGTGTGTTTTGAAGCTTTCGCGTTGATTAATCATGATATGTGTTTTCGGGTAGTGATGTGTGGTTCCGATCTAGACTGCCGACGTATCTTTAACATTCATCTTGTCTCGGGTCAGCCCTGAAGAAGTGAACTGCAATGTTTATATGAAGCGTCGGTACTCTATGTCAGAATTAAACGTTGCACACCGAAAAATCCCAACGATAGGAATAATTACCAAGAATCTGGATGAATTGGAAATTTCTTTTATGCACATTCAAAATGACAAATATAATAAGTTGCGTATTACTTTTTCAAATAATCAATTCTTAATCATAATTTAAAGTTGTACTTAATTTTGATATTAATTTAATTGCGTGTAACTTAATATTTCGAAAAATTTGAGCTTTGTTAATCTATGTAAAACGTTGGATAAAGCTAAAAAAGTTTAATCACCGTCATATTGTTACCATAATCAAATAATAAATATTATCAATATAAAATTAGCAATTTAAAATTTGTGCTAAAATGTAAAATATTAAAAAGATCGATAGTTTGATAAATAGTTAATTTTTCGATTATAATAGAGCTTTTTATTTTAAATTACTTGGTATTTATAAAAACATAATACAATTTAAGTTAAATGTAATATAATTTACATAACTAGTTTACAATTACTTATTTATAGCCCACTGAATTATAAAAATAAAAAACTGCCTCAAACTTTCTAATACCGTCCTAAAATGCCAAATGGATAATTTTGACCGTATTTAAGAAAACCTCAATTTCCCTAAATGACACGTGTACGTCTCTGTTGCAAGTTGTTGAACCATAACATTTTACATTAAATTCTAACATTATTTTGAATCAATATTAATATTAAGCTTCATTTAAACTATTATTAAAAATCTAAGGGAATCACTTTGAACACACGTCCGAATAAATTTAGTATTAAAGTTAAATTCCGAATCGTGCATGATCCCTATTGTTAGCTTTCCCGAATGCCAGTAAAAGCCCAGGGCAATATGATCGCAGTCGCTCTCCCGAGCGCTAACATTCACGCATTGTAAACAATGTGAAGGGAAGCACACCACAACATCGCCGCAAGCTCTTGTGCATCCTCTCGTGCATCCGTCAAACTCCGACAAAACACAAATAGAACCAGCAGCTGCAACCGAGCTCCCGAAAATCACAAAGGAACGAGTGCAGATTTTGACAATCTTTATAACGGCGATTTGAAAATATTTTTAGCTCGAACTTGAATGTGGTGAAATAGTTTTGCTTGAGTGCGGTCGAATGAAAATTTTATTTCAAATATTATTCAATATTTACCTAAACCAAACAAATATTTTCTGGATTCAAAACATTGAATTACACTCTGTAAACTTGAAATAGTGCAAAATGATCCACTAAGCACTAAATAGTGAAATTTTCACTAACAAATAGTAAAAAATTCACTACTTAATCATTAATATTCACTAATTTATCATGAATAGTCACTGATTAAATCATGAATTTACACTATTTGTAAGTGGTAATTCCACGAAATAGTACTTAGTGAAGCATTCTGCACTATTTCAAATTTACAGAGCACAGACAGGTGTATACTTATCCTCGAAAACCAAACAACACTCCAATAAACCCAATCCTACAGCCCAACCAACCACCCACACTTCCCTCCAAACCCAGTCTCATCTCCACGCCTAATCCTCAACAGATGCTGTTCCTCTGGTCGAGAGAGCCAAGCACGCTGCAGGCGAGTCCGCGCGCCGGTCCCTGGTTCGCCTGGTTCGCCACTGCCGTGTTGCTCTGGCGCTGCCGCAGGCGCATCGCTCGGGCCGTTTTCGGCTCGGCCTCGCCCCTGCGCTATCTGCGCCGCAAGCGTTTCGGTTCGGGTGGCGGCGTCGGAGGCAGTGCTGTCGGAGGCTGTGGTACGCCCAGCCTCGTCGTCTCCAAGGCTCACCATCATCACAGGTCTCACAAGCACAGAAGTAGACCGCAGCCGAGGAGCGCGCCGGCCAGCTCCGGGGATCATCACCGGGCTCATATAGTGAGTTTGTTGAGCGCAGGGCTGGGGGTGTGATGGTTGGAGGTTGGGCGGGATGTGAGGGACTGATCTGGTAGGTTTGGAGGGACAATAATGAAGAGTTTATCTGCGAGGAAAGGAGAACGAAAATAGTTTTTTGTTCGGGGTAATCATAAAATAAAGAGCTTGTAAAGATAAAAACTAGCGCACAATATAAAAAAATGTATGGAGGAATTTAATAATTTTTTTCATATTAGATCATTTTTACTCTTGCACATTTCTTGTCCCAGGTGCAAATCTCTCTATGAAAACAACCGAAAAGATAATATTTAATAGAGATGCTCTTCTTCCCGTGTATGGGTAGTCAAGAAAAAAAATTAAAATTGTTAAACGATTTTAAGGCGATAAAAGATTTTGATTAATATCAATAATAATAATAAGCGAATGCGAATCACGTTTAAGTAGATAACTGCCGAGTTTATTCAGACATTGATGACGATATAAAATTGAAGAATATTTTCATACTAGTTGCAAAACTCTTAAATTATCATTTTTGAAATATAATTATTTATTACTAACATAATAATGATATGAAAATATTTCTTTTGCAAACTAAAAAACAAAAAACGTACAGACAAGCTTAAGATTTTTTAAAAAAATTCCCGTCAACACCAAAGCAGCACCTTCGCTCCCTCAAACCTTATTTCACCCACACTAAACACCAAAAGCAAAACCCACACACCATTAATCCCAAACCCCTCCCGCAGAAATACCAGCCGACCAGCATGCAGCTACAGCAGAAAAAACCCCAAGCGCTGCGGCACCGCGAGGTCCGGACGCGAGACACGCGGCTAAAGCGTCTCCAGCACGCGGGCGACGGTCCGCACGTGGCCACCGGCGGCACCACGACCACCCACCACACGGCCACCGCTCGCAAGATAGCCGTGAGCGCCAGCTGCGTGCAGATAAGCCAGCAGCTCTACTACAGGGTGACGAGGAGCGGACGCATCTACGGCAAGTACCCGAGCAGGCCGGCCCACGGGAAGTAGAGCGCCGCTCGTGCGACGGCTCCGCGGAGTTTGTAAATTTATTTCTCTTGTGTCTGTTGTAAATTTTTAATGTCGATAGTGCCCGTTGTCCGTGGCCTTGTGTGTACGCTCTGTGTAAAATTGTAATATTCAATGTACGTACTTAATTTTTAGCAATTATATTTGGAAACTTTGTTTTGTACAAAGATCTGAGCTGATTGAATTCGATCGGCCGAGGGTGAGCTACTGTGGCGGCGAGCAGGGAATGTCCGTCGTTAAAGATTTTATGAAGGCTAGAAAGCGTAACTTCATTAATGCGGCTGTAATTGAATCGTAAATTTAACTTGTCGTAAAAACGGAGTTCAGGTGTTTACTTTTGGATAGATGGAATTAGCCCAGCCGTACAAGTTTGTTGTGGCTGGATTTTGTGCAGTGTGTCTCGTGAATTGATGATTTTGAAATTTTGAAATTTTTTATATTAGTTTTGTATGACTGACATGGGAAGAAGTAAAATTGCATGTACTTTTTAGAAGTGCATAACAAATTACAAACATCACATGTATTTTTTTTATTTTGTTTAACTCTAAACTGTGATGGAAAAAAAAATAGGAAACAAGCATGAATGTTTCATCTATCAAAGTATTTTCAAGCAAAATTCTGACAAAAAAAAATAGAACAATAAACAACAACACAGACTCGCAAATTTTAAAACTCTTTAAAAAAAAGCGATAAAATCAACACAAACATAAACCCATCCCTCAAACCTTAACTCTAAACAGCTGTATCAATTCCTCTTTGCTCGCGGCAAAACGTCCTCTCAACCCGTTGCCTCCTCCCCCCTCAGCTCAAAAAGCAATAAAACCCAGCAGCCAGCTCTCAACTTCGCGCCGTCAATATTTACTCCCCAAACTCCTCTCTTTCTCAGTATCAAAATAATTCCATCCCACCTCTGCCACCAACTTCTTAATCGAGTTTCTCCGTCTCCCTCTCGCCGGCAACGTGTCCACTTCTAAACGAGCAGCTCTCTCTCAGCCGATCTATCTCCTCCTCGGCCTCAACCCACTTAAAGCCTCTGCAGAGGCGCGAAAGGTCGCTGGCAGGGCCGATGGTTTTTGGCTGCATGCGCGCGCGCTCGCTCGTCCGTTTTTCGCGGGATCGATACGCGGAAGACTACGGAATGGTTTTCACGGTCTCGGACGCGCCAGCGAGCACGCGAGCGTGTGAAGCTCGCCGTATAGTGAGCTTGTTTACTCGCGTGGTGGGGGCGAGGTTTTTAGCTTCTTATCAATGCGCGGGCCTGATGCATCGCGCGAGGCGAGTTTAATGGATGGCCCGAGCGGCGCCTGCGAGTCAAGGTCGCGTTTGTGTTTCTGCCTCGAGGAAGCGCGGTGTTTTCCGTTTGTCTGGCAATGTAATAGTGATAATGGTGCTTTTGAATTTGAAATCGTTGCATCGAGGACGAAGGATGCTTGATAGATTGGAATTTTTGTAAGCGAGATGCGGATGCGGAGGAAGTAAAAAGAATGTAGGAATTAACTGCGGCGCGCCCTTGGGGTGTTGTAATAAATCAGGGATGAAGGTTTCTGGAAACTTTAAGTTTTGTGATATTCCACTACTGTAAAATGTTAAAATTACTCTTTTGAAAGAGTAGTATTATAACGTTAAAAATATTAATTCGTCGTCAAATATATATCATTAATATTAGACTATTAGTTTCCATTCCTTTTAGCCGTAAAAACCAATTTCCATTTTTATACAAATCTTCAAAAAAATGCCTCAAAACATTTCCACTCTAGGCCTATAGCCTCTCTTCCTTAACTTGCCACTATCTCCTCGCACTTAAAATCAATAAGCCTCGGACTCGCTTGCACTTGAAGGGTCTAGGACGCGCCTCGCGCTCTTAGCCTTCGCCCATAATGTTTGCTGATCCTGTTAGACGTCGCGTCTCTGCACGTATGCACGCGTACATGTGTGTGTGTGGACCGATTGATCGGAGCGCTTCGTGCTTTACACAACCAGCGTGAGAGAGCCGAGCCGATCCATCCGCGATACCAAACACGATTATCGAATTACGAGCGGAGGCTTTCGCTCTCTGACAAAATGACCGTGAGCTCGCGATCGCCGAGGCTGTTTATCGAGTTAATGCGCGAGGATTTTGAGAGAGAGAGGGAGAGAGCTGGGTTTGTCGAGGGTTTAGTCATGAGGATTGCAGAGGCGTTAATTGTTTGCAGCTGAGTAGTGTGTTTAGGTGGGTAATATTACAGCTGCTTATTATAGCTGTGTGAGAATATGGTTTCTTTTGGTAACATTTAGATTGGTTAACTGAACTCTGTTCAAAAATATTAAATGTTTCTAAAAATAATTTGTATAGAAATATTGAGTCAAATTTTAATTAAGTTAACAATTATTAGTTTATTTATTAACTATCAAGAATAATCGTGAATATTCAGAAAGACTTGCAGTAATATTCAAATAAAACGCATTTAAGAAATCGCGAGCCTGATGATACCGTTAATCCTCTCTGACGCAGATATTCCTCTGAATTTTCCCAAGGATAAGGCAGTCCATTTTTCAAATTAACTTTTTTAATCCAGAAGCAATCGCCCCAGCCGACGCTAATCCGAAATAATCGGATTCGAAATTTTCCTTTTCCTCCCTCGCCTCCAAAACCCATCCATTACCGCTGTCCGCGCGCAAAATAAAAATATTCTCCTCCCGGAAAGCCACAGAATTACTTTCCAATTCCTCATTACGCTCTTCCTCTCTTTCTGCGCAATTTCCCCCTTATACACTCCCGCCGATCGATCACCAGCTCCGCAGATCGCGCCGGCAGCGAAGAAAAAGCCAGCACTCGATTTCGAAAGAACGAAAAAAAAAAAAAAAAAAATAACCAAACAGACAACGATGTCATCTGTCTTTCTCCGCCTGTCTATGAGCCGCCACGACAGTCGCGTGCGCGCGCTGCCGGGTACAATGAGCCCGCTTGCAACTTTCGTATCAGCGATGTGCCAATTTTCGTGCGGCATAATACACACTTTCGCGGGACGTGCGTGTATATATTGGAACGCGGCTATACGAGGGACTCTCCGTCGCTCTCTGCAGCTCGCGCGCGGCGCGAGTGAAGCGCAAACTGTGCCAAATTCAGAAGAGAGTTTGCGAGCGCTTTCTGTGTGCATATCTGTCTTTCGGTGTGTATATATGTATGATTGTGTGCGCGTGTACGTATAAGTGAGTGTGCGCTGTGTTCCCATCGACGCTGTTGATTTTTCCCTTCGACGGAGCAGCGGCCCGCGTCCCTCTTTATTCGAGAGCCCGCGTGTTTTGTGTATATGGCTAATGAATGTTTGCGCTGAAATTCGGCCGTCGGGGGCGTCTAATTAGCGAGCGGAACGAGCGCTTCCGCTTTATGCAGTGCGCTCGTTCTCTCTGTGTGCAACAAGAGATGCTGTGCTGGGGGGTTCGGACAGGTGAGCTCGGCGGTCGGTGGGTGAAAGGCAAGCTTGACGCAAGTTGTTAATTAATTCATTAAATATAATTGCTTGATAAAATACTTGCGTGGCGGTGAAAATAATTTATTCTTGTTAATGTGCGTAAAATGTATATGCTTTGGGAAAATGTTGATTTTGTGAAAAGTGGTTAGGATAATACACGAAATTCGATTCATGGAATGTTGAATTCAACTTTGAATATGAATAATTTACAAACTTCCGTCCCATTTTAATGAGCGTAATAACATCTGTGCGAAATAACGTCTTCAAGTCGAAGCTAATTTCACACTCCCCATCGTCCTTCCTTTAAACATTTAAAATTCTCAGCTCCTATTTACTCAAAATTCCAACAAGCCCAACAGAGCAGACTCATTAAAGCCCCCTCAAATCAAGTCTAATCAACGCCATTAAAACAACATCAGCAGCGTCGCTCGATCCAGCGAATTTTCGATTCAACGATCATGTAGCTCCGGCTCGTTTCCATCAATTAAGGCCCTCTGGGAGAGCGTGAAATTTTCGATTCGCCAATTTGGCGCTCGCTGTGAGCTGAATCATTCATCGGCGACGGGGCGCGCTCGGTGCGATGTCAGTAGCCAGCGGCGCTGTTAATCGCGAAATTTGCATCTGTTCTATATGGGGGAAGCTGCTGGCTTGCTGGACGAGCGTCGTAAGGGCGACGGCTTGTGCGCTGACGGTGTAATTCGAGTGACGCGTTTGAGATTGAGGAGGAGGAAGAGAGTGAGAGGATGTGTGGGGGGATGAGGTGGAGGAAAAGAGTTTTAGTGCAGATTTATGTACGCTGAAGGTAAAGGTTTTATATTTGCTTTTGATAAAGGATTGCAAATGATGTAAAGTATTTATACGTTAAAATTAATTATATAATTTATAAAAGGCTTGTATAAAGTATTTTATAAATTAAATATCTTTAATAAGCTACTTTTAGAACTACCGTTATTAAAAATAAATTTTAATAGAATTATGTCTTTAAAGAAATAGTTATTGAACAGATTTATTTTTCCACCAATAAGTCAAACGCTTCAAAAAATTTTACAGTAAATAATATAAATTAATCATTTTATTCAACCGCATCTAAGCTCTATTTAATCAAAACCACTATAACCTACGCTCCCTTTAAAGCTGCAGTCTAAAAACTCAACAAAAAGACAAAAATAAAAATGTCAGACCAATTAATTGAGTAACAATAACCTCACGCGTCATCATTCCGCAATCAACTATAAATCCACCCCGTACTCGTCACCAATCCAACATCGCTTCGTCCCCAAGCCATCTATACAACAGACCGGCCGACACAATCTCTTCCCTTCAAACCTATATATACGTCCTACAGCATTTCGGCTCGACACTCGTTTCGATCGCAGCAGCAGCGGCGTTGGCGGCTAAGAGTCAATTTCGAACTTTCAAAGTGGGCTATCAAAAAAAAAAGATGGAAAGAATATCGCGCGTATCGCTCTAACGAGAGGAGGAAAGTCGTTAGCATGGAGATTTCGAGGCGAAGCGGGGGCGGGAGGGCTTTTTGGACGGCTGAAACGAGAGCGCTGATGGGACGACGCCGTCGAAGTTTTCCCATTATTCAATCTCTCGAGTGAAGAGTGAGAGGGAGAACGAGAGAGAGAGAGAGAAATATATAGGAAAGTTGTATCAACGGTTGAAAGTTTCAGGCTGGGAGTAGTTTAAAATGTGTCGCGATGAATGGGGATGGTGTTTTTGAAACAAGGTTGCGTGTGTGGCTGTGATTAAAGAGGTTTGAAACTAAAATGTTGTGCTTTAAGAATTTTTTTTAGGTTGTTATGAAATTCGTGTTTAGGTAAGCAACTTTTAGTTGCTACTGGGATACTATTGCGCTAGCTATTAATAAAACTGTAAATTTGACAAAAATTAGAGTTGGTTACTACGGAACAATTTAGAGAGCTAAAATATGCAAAAATGCTTTTAGCGAATCGACCTCTTGCTAATGCAAGTACGATGTATCTAAAAATACGCCAATCGATAGATAAATGCTATTAACTGCAAAGCTATTTTATTGCTTTTTTTTCTTTAATCTATATTGCCTATAAGTTCAGCAATATTTTATTTTTAAAGACAGTTTTTTTTTATCGAAGAGCTGGATTCTTTTGATAAAAGAATCCTTTGCAATATCGAGTACTGTTATCCATATAATTATAACTTGATTTAATTTAACTAGTTTATGCATCACTTATAAATCAATAAGCCAATCACTGGAATGATTATCCTGTCTTTTTAACAAGTGATTTTATCTGGAGTGAATGAATGTTAGGTTTTATGAGATTCGAATAATACATAATAATTTTTCCAAATACAAATAGTATATTTATATTTCTAAAGTATTTGATTTTTTTCAAAGTACTTGAATTTTCCAAATTTTTTTTTTAAATTTCAACTTTATATGATAGTAATTAATGTGCGTATATATAAATTAATATTTATTCATTCGATATTTTACATATTCCATAAAACATCAGGATATGCATGAAAAATTAATAAAATAAAATTAACTTGCAAATCAGATATAAGAGAAAATATAAGATTTATCGCATTTAATAATCAAAGCGTGGGATAGACTACAAAAATCTATTTAAAAATCTATTATAGTCTACTGAAAACTCCTAAAAGCTATTTCAATTTTTCTTTTTGAGATAAACGAATAGTTCAAATAATCCAACATATACTTTGAAAATATTGAATACTTCGAATATTATGAAAATGTTGAATATTTCAAAGTAAATGAATATTTGAATATAGTGAATGAAATATTCAAATTTTTTCATTATTATTATTATAAATTTTCTATCAAAATTTCAATAAATATATAAGGAAATTCATAAATCGAACGTTCACAGTACCCGTGTCACTATAACAATAGCCTCACTGACCGACTCACGTAGAAAATTAATTGGACTCTAATTGCTTAATTAGTAATTGGTGTATTTTTGTTAATCACTCAAACCCCAATGCTCGCCTATCTCCTTCAAACTAAATTCAAATAAAAAGGCCTACAACTAACCAAAATTCCACTCTATAACCAAAATATCCCAAAAACTCCTCCAAAAAAAGGGCCACCGCCTCTCCTCCCTCTCCATTCCCATCCAACCCTATCCAATAAACCGAAGCCTTACACCGGTCATGCCCTTACAGCTGGCCACTCGCGCTCACGGGCAATAGATTGATTCATCGCACGATCGCGCCGGCCGATTCGCTATTAGTCACGATCTTATTCGAGAAGCCCCGCGCGATATCGCACCGCGCGCGGCTCGCTTGTCATCGAATCTACGTAAGCGCGCCTCTATACATCTACATCTGCCGCGCTCTCTCCTCTCTCTGCGTATAATATATACGTATCTATACCTGCAGGAGGGGGGCAAGGAGCGGGCAACTATTGATTTTGGCATAGAGGGATAGGCGGCCCCTTTGAAGTGTAGTCGCGGGCCGGCCTTTCAGCCGCGCGTTGGAATCTTCGCGTGGGTGCGCGCCCGCATCTGCTCGATAAAAACAATATCGACGCCTCTATGGGGATGGATACTGTGGAGATTTTTTTTTTTGCTTTTTCCTTTCAGTGATGCAGGTAATGAATGAAGCGTGAAGACGTGGATGCGCTCGGGCGCGAGCGAGAAATTGCTTATTGGGGATGAGGGTAATGAGCGGGTAACGAGAGATGAGAGAATTCTTTTTTTTTTGCTTTTTGAGTGGATAATGTTGATGGTATCGGTTATGGTGTGGATGAGGGGTTAGGGGGATGGTTTATGGATAGTGGGCTTCGTATTGGCAGAGCTGATTTTGAAATAAGGTGGGAGGGTTTAAGCGGGTGAATTTATTGTTTGTAGGGATTTTTCAATACTTTTAGATTTTATTAGAAAATAGTTAGAGCTAGTTTTTAATTATATCAACAGAAATCAATAAATTTATGTTTTTTATATAAAAATTTCATTTAAGTTTTATTCATCGAATATTTATACTCAATTTCAAATTCATCTTAATTATTTCAAAACTCACTATCTTTAGCTCATAAAATCATAAAATACTTTCTCTCACTTCATAATCCATAACCCGCCCCATAAATCTCAATGAGCAAGCTAATACTTCAAACAAATCTCTGGAAAAAAAAATTTAATATATTTGTTATTAAGAAAAATCAGCTCCTCGCTCGCTCGCGCTCTCCCACTCGTCATTGAAAAAAAGGAGCAGCGGAAGAAGCCGATCGGATCCAGAATCCGAAGAAATTGCCAGATAAGGAAAAAGGGTCGTTCCGCAGGAGCACGGAGGCCGCTGTCCGCGTGTTCGCTCGATGTACAGATATATAAATTTCGCTACGTCAGCTTGGTAAGCCGAGAAATAATAAGAGAGACGCATACTCGCGCGCGATCGACCGGATCCCTGGCGCGTGAAGCTACGAAAATTCTGAAGTACGTGCAGTTTCGAAGGGCACTTTGCTGCGACCTTGTCTTTCACGTCGGTGTCTTTGGTTTTGAAGTGATATTTTAAAAAATTTTTTCAAAATTCTGTAAAAATCTTAGTTTGGTAAGAATCTAGTCTGTTTTTTCAATTGGTGCACAGAGTTCTTTTTTACTCTATAAATAAGTTACGGAGAAAACAGATCGTAATATTTTTTTCAATGTTGTCCATACACAAGAATTGCTTAGATTTCACGCAAGTTATAAATAGCGAAATACCGCAGCAAACCGGCCGTCCCTAAAAAGTTTAAATTATCTCTTCACAGATCTCTCCTCTACATCGCGCCACCGTGACCTCAACTTTTTCACCCCAGCGCCTTCACCTTCAAAGCTAGTTTTCAAGAAACTTCATCTCGCTCTGCTTCGTAAACCCTTCCAGCCTACAAAGGCGTGAACAACCAGCCAGCATGGTCTTACCAACTCGGTCTTTTTCTACTGTCCGGAATAATTGAATCGACTAGCCGCGGCTGTAGCGCGCGGACCCTTGGCCTTATCTGGTGACCGGTGTGCATTTTCTAAAGTGCTTTCGTTCTATCGCGATCGCGCGCCTCGCGTGATTCATGAGCGCGCGCCAGGAAGGACGAGGGAAGCGTGCGAAATATTTTCACGATCGCCGAGATGGACGGAGGTATTTTTTTGAAGGTGAACTTTCTGTGGTTTGGATGGCGGAGTGTCTTGTTTTTAAGTGGAGGGTAGGAGATAGATGTGAGATTGGTTAACGAGGAAATGAAGTTTTGGGAATAATTTAACGATAGGGAGGTATTTTAGACGAATGAATAAATAGTTTTTTGTTTCTAGTGCATTTAGTAGAAAAATGAAATATACTGCTTTTGAAAGTTTATTCACTAAATTTAGATATATTTCTTAAAAAACTAGAGTAGCGCAAGTAATTTACATTTGTGTGTTATTAAGATATTATGCAATTAAAAATTCAATTTCCTTGAAACAATAACATTAAAGTATTCATCACCATCTTGCCTTAAAATAACACCTACACTGATTTGATCAAAAATACGCACTCCATAATAATCGTCACAAAGCACATATATTGGATCTATTAACAGGATCACATCCGATCTAAAAGCTAATATAAATAAAGCAATATTGATCTTGCCCTCGCAAAGAAAACAGCATCGTTCGACGATACCGGCAAGCATACCACACTCGCTTCATAAAACCCCGACATCGCAAACAGCTTCGCCTATCGGCGCTATCAAAACATACCGCTCTAAAAAAAGATTCTTAAAAAGCCCCATCAGCGCGTGTCACGCAAACTCGATCTCTCGACGCTAGCGTCTTCGAGCATTTTGCTCAGACTACGCGACCACCAGATACGCGAATAACCAACGTAAAAAGCGAGGTAACCATCCTGAGCTTATATGCATTATCTACGGATACGTGCCTAGGTATGAAATATCGCGTAACTCGATACGCCGATATATCGGGGCAAATTGCTCGCCTTCTCTTCTTCTCTTTTCCTCGGCGGTCGCTGCTCTTTGCCTGTGTGTGTATATGTGTGTATGTGTGTGTGTATCGGATTAAAAAGTTCGCTACGTGGTAAGCGGTGGCATGTGTTTGTGTAGAGATGTGGTGCCTTGTAATTCGCTAAGGCAATGCTTTAGCAACGAGTTTTCAGTTTACTTCAAAACTCGATTATAGCTGATTTTATTTTGTTTTGTGCTAATTAGTGGCCAAGTCTGAAGTTTACCGCGGTTCTGATTGTTTCCGTGTATCGAGAAGGTTGCAATGTAACAGATGCAGCGGAATTGGATTTTACGGAGAGTTTGTTGGTAAAGCGAGGAAAGCTATTTTTGTAGAAAGAGATGTTTTTATTATTTATTATGCAGCGGTTTTCATTACAATTATTGAAACATTAAGTTTTGTAAATATTAGCTGCAAAAATGTATTTTACACGAATTATGGATGTTAAAAAACGGGTATTAACAAATCTTAAGTTAACAGATTAAATTAATAATTAATAATAAAATAACAATCACAATCAATAAAAATAATTTTTCATATTTCATTTAAAAATTTTCAAGCCAACATTTTAAAAAGATGCAATGTAACTTTTTTAAGAGTAGAAAATCGCGCACTTAGATGCATAGCTGTTGCGTTATAAAAGCATCAGCAATCAAGGCTCCCGATGCAAAAGACCGCAATCTCGTCGAGCGCTACAGCTTCCATCTCTTTCGTACAAGTGGCAGAATTCCAAGGTTTTTAACGGCAGCTCAGAGGTGGCTGTCGAGAAAAAAATGTGCCAAAGGACACTGAAAAGTCGTAAATCCTGACGCGTCGCGCGCAATCGTCTTTCCGGGCACTTCGAATTCGGCGCTCTTTTCTTTCCCCGTGGCAGAAGTTTTTATAGGTTTCCAACTAGCGGTGACGATTCAATTTCAAACTGAGAAAATAGTCTAATAACTTTTTAATGGAGCTGTCTGTCAAGGATAAATATTGAAACAGTTTCAGTGGTAATTTATGCCTGTTATTTTCTAATTTTCTCGTTAAATCATTTGTTAATACCATCCTTTATACATTTTGCTAAATAAAAAAACTTTAAATTGACTACACTTTATAATACATATAATTCAAATCTCAAGCTATATTGACATACGAAGCTGAAAAGCGGAAATATCATATCAAAGCAAATAGCACTGCTATTTACCGAGCTAATAATTCCAACGCTCTGTTTACCTAGCCTAGTACACGACAATCCAAACAGACCCAACACGAAATTTCGGAAGCTCAAAGATAAAAAAAAATCCGTTTCCTCCTTCCGTATTTTTAGCGTCTTACGACTACCTGTCCTCGCGATCGATATGTTAATTTATAAATCCTCGTCCAGGCAAAGTAATGCGGTGAATCATTCAGACGCAATTGATTCCCATTAAATTCGTGCCGTGTCACCTTGACCGGATATACGCTTACGAGAAAAATAAAAATACAACGGGAATCACGAAGCTGGGTTTTTGTTTTCCCGCCGTAATTTGCGCGGGTAAATACAAATATTTTGCGCGGCCGCGCGCGCATCTGCGTGCAAAGCTTGCTGCTTCTCTATTTATCCAAGCCCGCGGCGAGCAAGAATTCAGGGAACTAATGAAAGCTTGTGCGGTATTTTTTATAACGCGGTTATTAAAAGCTTTTTGCCCTGGCATACAGAGTTTTGCACTCCGTTGCGCTGGGTAATATTCAGGAAGCAGAGTTGCCTGGATAAACTTGTTAAAGTCCGTCTTTTGTGCTGGTTAGGCGAACTTGCGACTTCTTATTTTCGAAAACTTTAGCTTTTACTAAGCTCGGCTTCTAACTTGTTGCTTTAAAGTTTTAAAATAGAAGTATTCCTTATACAAATACTGCGTAGATTCTCTAAATTCAAAAAAACGTTCCCACAAAAAGTACAAAACTACCCACGACAAAAAAAAGCTCTGTCCAATTCAAAGCGGTAATCGAATCGGACTCTCCTTTAAAGCAACTTCCTCTCCTGCAAGCTGCGTTTCGCCGATGAACTCGCACGCTATAATTCATCGGCATCCGCGAGGACGACAGTAGCAGTCTCCTCGAGGATATCCGCGAGCATCGATCAAGCTCGACGAGCGCGCGAGGAAATGGACCTCCATGAAGCTACTGCTTCTGCCCTCGCGTTGCTCTTCATCGTCCTGTAAAGCATTAAAGCTGGCCGGAGCGGTTTTCATGTGATTGGAATAGTTTAGGCTGGAATGCTTGAATTGTTTGCTACGAGGGTTAGTGCGGTAACTTCTGTTTTTGTTGATGGCGATTGAGAGGAAAAAGGCGAGGTTGGGCTGTGGGTGTAGATGCTGTTGAAAAAATTTAGAAGTGGTGTTAGATTTATTGTTGATGATAATGTTTGTTTCTTAACGTGAAAGTTTTGCTTTTTTTTTGTTTACGATATTTCTATTAAAACTTCATTATTACGTAAGCGTATGAGCGAAATTGAATTTTATTGATAATTTTATGTAACAGCCGTATCGCTTTTACAACTTTTTATTTCTTTTTTATATAACTCTCTTTATTATTCTTTGGCGAGTAAAAATTTTCAGACTTTAAAAATGATTTATGTACAGAAAAATATTAAAATAAGATTCATTTCCTTACAGTTTTATTTTAAGGCAATAAATTATTAAGCAAGCAACAGCACTCTTTCAAACATATAAAGAGGTTTATGTATAGTTTAACTAGTTTAGTTCCAAAAGTGTATCAAAGAAGTTGAGTGTAATATTTATGAAACAACTCTATGTCTAGTTGGTATTTTTACAGTAAACTAAATTGAATACATAAATAAACTTTACAATAAATAATAACTACATTAATAGTATAAATAAATTGAACCATGGAAATAGATTTTCTGCATTGAATAATTTTAATTAATATTCTAAAATAGATAAAGTACCTGATCTATTATTTCGTAAATTTATTTTGTATCAAATATTCATAAGTTTTTTGAAAAATCATCAAATTCTTTAATAGAATAAATAAATCTTTGAAGATTTAGCTAATTTATTAAAGCACTGAATATACAAATATAAATGTGATTATAACTTTAAAATATTTTCTTTTCTTTTTTTTTGTAAACTAATAGAAGAACGTTCGAGGAAACTAAAAGCTACTAAAAGCTTGGGAATTCAATCAGGTGTAGACTTATTCTTATTTTCTAGTTTTTATTATTTGTTTCATATAAAAAATAACATAGAAGTATTAAAAAGTAACTACTATTAATTTGTGATGGTATACTCTATTTTAATTACTTCAATAGTAGCTTCTTGTCATAACTAAATAAATCCATTTTTCACAATTTCATGAAAATAAATTGAGACCGAATAAATAATAAAAATTGAAAATAAATTTGTTTAGACTGCAATGAACTTATTACCAAATCTTAGTAAGTGATTGCTGCAACATGAGTCTAATCACTTAGTCTAAGCCTGATATTTCTATTAAATATCATCTTTCCAGTAACTTTATGAATTTTATTTATGTATCGAAAAGAAGCCTTCAAATAAGGTATACACTTGAAAAAAAAAGGAATTAAGAAATTATTCTAAAAAAAGACAGGAATGTAAAACGCTTTTTCCTCTTTCCTAGCATCACAATTTTCTCACGCGAGCCACCGTAAACTCTATAACGCAAACCATCCTCCCACCCAAACCTCAATCCTCAAACGAATCTCTCCAGCAGCGTCCCAAAAAGTCGAGCTTCATAAAACAGCTCGTACAAGCCGAAACACGTGTACCTCTCTTTCCTCTCTCCGTCAACGCACTCGCCGCTCTCGCAATAATTCGCGCTCTCTCACTCTCTCCATCTCTCTCTCTCTCTCTTTCGTCCACGTGCACTCGCATAGGCGTGCTCGCTAACCCGCTCGCTCTTCCGAATCATCACATTCTATACTCGCTTACGAGCACCCCCACAAGCTCGCTGTCGCAAACACGCTTAGAGTAGCCAATGCGCGCGCGCTGCCCGGGGGGCTATATACACACACGCCTAGAGTAAGAGCAAGCGAGAGAAAGACGGGTGAAGCCGTTGAGGTAAGGGTGGACGCGGTGCGTCGCGGGGGTGGCGCGCATGCGCCCCCGTGGTATCGACGCCCGGGCGCGCTGGCATCGCAGCAGCAGCAGCACACCTATATACGTATGCGCGCGCGCGCGCGCGAACAAAGCAGCGGAGGGTGCAAAATTTGCTGGAAGAGAAAGAGAGAGAGAGAGAGAGGTTGAAGGCAGGGTGGAGAGAGGGGATAGCGAGCGAGCGAGCGAGGAGAGAGAGTCCCGAGCTTCAGTAGTAAACCCCCCGCCTGGTCAGCCGGGAGCCTCTACCTGGCGCGGAGCTCGCGTCTCGTGCGCTCTTGCCTCCTGCTTTTCCCTCTAGTAAGCTCTCGGTGTGTCCGACCAAGTGTCACCCAAGCTCCGTCGCAACTCTGGCAGCTCGACAGTCTCTCTATCCCGGATACATCGTCGACGCGACTTTGGCCCGAGCTCCGTTAAGGTAAGAGGTGAGAGCGAGGCTCCTTCGACACACGCGCGCGCGCGCTCTCGGACGCGACGAAAAGAGAGAGAGGGAGAGGGAGAGAGAGAGAGAGTGAGATACACTTAGCGGGGGAGGCTGCGTCTGCTTTGCTCCAGTAGCGCTAGTCAGTGCATCGACGCGCGAGTCTAGTGTGTCAGCGGAATCAGCGCCCGAGAGGGAAGAAGTAGAAGAGGAAGAAGAAAGAGTGCTGAAGGAGAAGAAGAAGGCGGATTTCCCGCATGATGAGAGGGAAAAGGTGAGAGAGCGCCGTCGTCAAAGATGGCAGTACCTTTCTCTCGCACGGAAGAGAGGTGGAGGAAGCCAGTATACGCTACTATATCTCTCTCTCTCTCTCTCTCTCTCTCTCTCTCTCTTGCTCTCTCGTGCGCGCGCGGTAAGAGAGAGGCGAGAGTGAGAGAGAAAACGGGTACAGCCCGAAAACGGGCTGCTACTGCTGCATGGACCGCGGGCGGAGGTGCAGCAGCGCCAGCGGCGAGAGAGAGAGAGAGAGAGGGAGAGAGTGGCGAGGCTTTTTTTTTCTCTTGAATATTCATCGCGAGCGTGAGAGGGATTGCGAAATTTCGAACTTGACTGCTGAGGTCGTTGCGCCGCCAAGATTTTCGAGAGGGATGGAGCCGGAGTGCGCGGGGATACTCGAAGCCTGGGAAGTGATTTACATTTTTGGAGCTTAGTTGCGTGGATTTGTTTACGGCTGATTTGGGCGCTGGGTGCCTGGAGAGCTTGTCTAGGCTGCCGTGAGGTGCTTATTTTAAGTTTGAAAGAGAAAGAGAGGTGAAAAGGAAAAAAGAGAAAGCGAGAGAGAAAGAGTGAGAAAGAAAGATAAAGAGAGAGGGAGAGAGATGGAGGGGTAGCGGGAGAGAGAGAGAAAGCGAGGAGTGAGGCGGAGCGGTGACGACGGATGTTTACTCGGGCATGAGGGGCTATAGTGTGGAGTGGCGCTCTTATTTCGGAGGCAAGTCTCGGGGAGGTAGTAGTACTTATGGCGTAATGCCCTGCCGTGTGCTGTGATGCTTTTTAACGCGGGGATTCGGGAGGGCTAATTATTACTGTTATTTGGGCCAAAAGCGTTTGTAATGGTGCGGAGAAATTTCTTTTCGGAAAGATTAGCGTAGAGGCGGGGTGTCTCGAAAAAAACAGCCTTATCATCGTCATCATCAATTACGATTCACTGTGGAGACTGTCGTTAATCACATTTATTTTGGATTGAAACAATTTTCATCCTAGTTCCCTGTAAAATTAGAATAAGTTGGAAAAAATAAGTTTTTAGCCGATTGTGTTGAAGAATAAAAGTTCGTTTTAAATTTTCATATGTAGTCTATTTATAAAATCGAAAAGCAAATTTATTTGATATATTTTTTTCTTAGCACTACAAAAAAGTTTGATAAGCACACTTGTCTTTAAATATTTAAATACGCAAACAATTTTATAAATTGTAATCACAGAACACATAATCTCTCAATTTAAATAGTGTATATTTATATTTTGAGTGATACAATTTTCTATTTACATTTCATTATTATTTTTTCCAAGCAAAAGTATGAATTAAAAACTGAATGAAAAGATAAAATTTTAATAGAATTTAGTTAAGAATACTATTGACCAAAAGTGTTAGCAATATTCATTAATAATTCCAAAATAAATCGCACGTAGAGAAATTTTTAAAAATTTTTGCCAAACTACTCACTGTATTTCAAACAAATTGTACCACTTATCAAAGTTTCTAAATTTATTTTAATCATACAAAAACATTCTACCTTAAATCAAAAAATGTTTCCAATAACTCATAAATATCCCCATTGTTTCACAAAGCATCAGTACATTTGTCATTCAGCTAACTCGACTCACCCTTGAGTTTTGTCGCTGAACGATATTCTCTTTCTCGCATCAGTATCAACGGCGTGAAAAAATCTCCCTTCCTCGTCAATGTGGGCGGTCCTTGCGTTAGTCCCGTGGTCAAGGCGTGCTCTTTTTTTTTCTTTACGCTGGAATGATGATAAATTCAGGTGTTTATCATCGATATTCTATCACTCACGTTCCATGAGTATTGAAATCATCTCTCCTCGGATCTTCCGCCTCGAATCGCCCTGTGCTCAATCTGACGAGGGAAAAATACGGCTATTATTCAGGCTTGGTTAGAGGATCGTTCACTTTCCGAGACTTCCAATTTATTGTAAAAAGTGCGTTAAACAAAGTAGACGTGAACAAATTTTCTGCCCCAAATTCGAGATAAATTACATTAATAACATAAATATAAAATGTTCAAAATATGAAAAAGATAGTAGTATTATTATACACTCGAATGAACAATGTTTCATAGCCGACCCTTAACACACAATGCATGCTTCAACGCACATTTTAACCGATGTTCCGAAATAAGGCCATCTCCTATAATCCTGCAAAGTTAGGTAAACAGCGAACATGGCGGGAGAACAGGATTTCAAATACACATTTATTCACTGAACGTAATAATATCCTTTTTTAGACGTAGTCTCAGTGTTTATTTTCAGAAACAGAATGGATGAGAAAAAAGGAATGAGAATGGAAGGAAGTTCTTTGACATCAAGCCTACCACTAGGGCAGCCAGGCTCTGTTTTCTGTTTCTAAAAAAAATTCGTTGCTAAGTAGCCTGGTTCCTTTCATTCCGGCGATTTTGCGGCTCTGTTTGCAATTATGCTCAGCTGTGTTGTTTTTTCGGATTGCTGTGTACGTGTGTGCTTCGAACCGCGTGTGCATATTTGCGGTCATATTCCAATACGACTGGCTGTGTATTTCTGTTATCAGTGAATTCATGAATACTAATCGGAAGGAAAAAAATGTCTGCTCTACATTTCGTAAAAAAAAAGTCGAAATCATAAAGCTCGACGCTTCGTGTAAATCACGTATATTCGCTTAAGCAGATGCGTATGAATTCAAACGACAGATGAACCGATAAACAATCGTGCGCACGGCATTAAAAAGCCAAAATCACAGCGGGGCGAGGGCGGAAAGTCGTAATAAAGCTAATGAAGCCTAACGGCCTGGAATTCGCATTAACTGATATTACAGTTAAACGCTTATCGGGCCGTGCATCGTTTTATATATCGTTACAATCGGCATGCGCGCGAAACGCAAAACTCATCTAGATATATCAATGTAACAGTCGCACGCACGCAATTTAAAATCACTGACTAGCCAGTTTTATCCACGTAGAAATCTCCACATTTGGCTTACTCGAGCATTCCTTAACTTCTCCGATGATTACAGGGGCCGGGGAGCTCGAAATTATAAGCAGCCGTTTCTCGTTTCTTTTCAACGCATATTTTTACGCCAAACGCACGCGAGTGTCGTATTAACAAAAAATCGATAAGTCACTTCTCCGCCGCTGGAGATGGAATTTGAAATAAGTTCCACTCTCTTTCCGAGCTGAAATCCTCGAAACATTTTAGCCTTCCATTATGACGACTAGGTGAAAATACAGAAGGATTTCTTTCTCTCTCTCTCTCTCTCTCTTTCGCTGGCATAAAGAAGAACAGACGAAAGAGTAATGAGCGATAAGCAGCTCGACTAGCCGTCCCGGTGCGCCTGCACTCATTTCCCCTGTGCCTCCCCCTCGCGATATTTACATTTTATTCTCGTTTATAGAGCACATATAGAAAGGGGGAGCGGCGAGCATATGAAAAATTCCGGCCAGCAGCTTTGATATTTCCGCTCGATTATAAATTGCTGGCGGACGGGCGCGTAAATAAATACGCGTATTTTCAGATGCGTCGCGAGCGGAAACGGCCGATATTTTCCTTTTAAATATTTTCCCTTCTTCGCGGACACAAGCATACGTTGCCGCGAGAATTTGAGAATAAAGGTAAACGTGTTCGTTTTTTTTCGGTAGTTCGTGTTGTGAGATTTGACGAAGTTGTGGGTTCGGGAAGATGTTTGATTTTTAATGGTGATGGCTAATAGTGGGACGCCGTTTCTGAAATCGATATGACAGCTGAGATGAAATATAAATAATTAGGCTTTTTTTAATATTATTAATCCTAACATGATTTTAATTTAGGCCAAACCGATTGTTGGCTTCTAATAATAAGGCAACCGAGTTAGTTTCTAATTAGAGCCTATTTAATTTTCTATTTGGATAATAACTACTTTATTAATTTCGCTTTGCAAAAAAGTATTTTTAATATTCTCTAGAGCCTAGAACTACGGTAAATTAAATACATAAATACATTCAGCCTATATGCAAGCGACGGAAATGTTGGAAAAAGAACTTGGCGAAGATTACTATTGTTAGACGCTTAAGTAGATACAGACGGGTATAGCTAGACGCCACTGTTTCAAGCAAAACACTATCGATTCCAACTTTCCAACTTTAATAAAACTAGAAAATAACTTTAATAGAAACTTTTCTAACGATCTAAATAACGTTGACAACTTCATTCCCTACTTGCTCAAAACAGAAACCCGTCAATAAAAAGCCCGAAGACCAAAAATAAAAAAGAAGCATTTTTCCAAACCACCAAGCACAAAATAAAAATCTCTCCATCTCCGCATCCCTTGGATTGTTCACTGGCTCTCGAGCATCTAAACTCGCGTTACAAATTCGCAAGCGCAGCTCCGGCACGGCTCAGGCATTCCGGCTTTAACGTCGACGAGTGCGCGCTCGGCCACTCGAATACAGCTCCGACTCTCTGTATATGCGCCTTCAAATGAACGAATGTACGCGTGCCGACTACGCGTGTGCGCTGGGGCCTCTGGAATTCGGAATGCACGAGAAAGCGCCGGCTGGGAGTTTAAAGCGTTTTGGGCCGGGGGAGGCTTTGTTCGTTGTCGTTGGTAGCGTGGAATTACGAATTCTCAGAGAGAATGTAAGTAGAGGTTTATTTTCGTTTTAAAAGCGAGTGGATTGTTGGATTCTTTTGCTTTTTGCGGATTTAGGAACGCTGGCATTTTTTTGTTGTGAGATTGCGTAATGATAATAATGTAGAAAAACTTGCATCGATGTTAATATTTCAAGGCAATAGAAGCTGTTAGTGTTACGTATGCTTAATGAGTATGTAGGCAAAGCGATCGAGCCGTTCGACATAGAAAGTAGGCGTATCAGCTATTTTAAGATTAAACTTTATAATCGTTCTTTAAACGCAAAGTCCAACGCGACGGGTATTTAAAGCAAACTTATTTCTTTATTAAGTTAACACGTAAAGCGACAAGCCTCGCTCACTCGTTCTTCGGAATAGCAAATGTAAAGTTTTTACGAGACCTTAAGTCGGCTTAAAGCGTTCTTGAGCATAATACGTTTCTTGCTTACCTTTTAAATTCTTTTTCAGGTATGTGCATACTCTATTTGTTTAATGCTGGAGTTTAAATTAATACGAACGTAGATGCACTATTTTAAAAATATCTTTTGTTTGCAAACAAATAATTAATGATAAAGCGCAGTTTCATAATAAATGATACTTATATACAGCTTGTAATAAAAGTGTAAAGGTAAATCTATATCGTTCGGATACACCTAAGCATCCATTTGTTTTATTCATTCAATTACTTTGAACAAGTTAATTTCGATGGTCGAAGTAGTTAAAATCCTAACATTCTTGACAAATAAATTCTACGACGAATGTTAATTCTTAAAACACTTGCTTATCCATCATATAGAAAATTTATAGGGTATACATAGAACCGCCCCAATTGCAAGCACCGATAAAATATTTCCCTCGCACTGTAATTTGCAATTATCGTAGTGTAAAACTACACATGTTAAATTTTGATAAGCTGTATAATTTAAATTAATAATTACAAGCTAGTCAAAAGTTTGAACTAAAATTTTAATGAGAAAATCGTTTACCCGCGATTATTGATAACAATAAGGGATTTGTATTTATAATCCCCAATCCCACTCCACTCTCTGACGTAAATTAATAAATAAAAACATCAGCCTAAGCTACCCAAATCCACGCATGCAGCAACCTCCAAAACTCTCCGCAATTAATCTCCCTCTGCCAGCTAAAAATAGCCCAAGCAGCCTCAGTCTCGGTTAACTATAAGAACGTCAACAGGCGCGCGAGTCGTCGCCTATGAACAATTAATCGCTCTCGAATCAATCCCCCAAGCGTTCAAGAAAAAAAGCCCCGAATAATCAAGAAAAAGCGGCGCGCCGGAAGGTCGAGCTTTCGCAACGAGCGGAAAGCACGCGAGCTTATACACAGAGAGAGAGAGAGAGAGAGAGAGAGGCTAAGAGAGAAAGAGTGACGGAGCCACCGGCACTTGCATTATATTTGCCGCATTCAAACGGATTTCCTTGAATGTGGCCTGATTCGTCGCCGCTTGGCGCCCGATTCCTTGGATCGTCGGCCCTGACATCGACTCGCGCCGCCACAGTCGTAAATAAGAAGCGAGCCGGGCTCCTCGCCGAGGGAGCGCTCGATATTTTGCCGCTAATGCCTTCTCTATACACTCGTGATGTCTCTTGTCTCGCGTCCCTCCCGCCCCTCTGAGCTGGGGGATCTCTTTAAGACTCTTCTGCGCCTCTTCTTCTTCTTCTTAGCCAGCTCTCTTTCTACCTCTGTGTATGTCTGTGTCTTTGTGCTTGGGTGTGTGTATGATGAGGATTGACTGCGGAGCGAGCTTGGCGGATTGGTTGTGTTATTATTTCATAAAGGAGGTGCTATTTTTGAAGCCGAAGGAGCGGGAGATTTAATTTTTACTGCTGACGATGAGCTTTTACTGGCGTGGCGGTTACGGCCGATTTTAATTTTTTGGGATAATTGAGTTGGATTGAGATGCGGAAATAAACATTGCTAATAGAGTTTGTAAGTGTTGGTAGACGGTTACTATTCTGAGAGAAAGTAATTTAAGTAGAAACAGACGAAATTGGACAGACATCTTGTTAATATACTTTTCTTCACATCGCCAAAATTATAATTTTTAATTTAAAAAAAATAAAAAAAATAATAATTGCAAGCCTTTATTAAATTTAGTATTTAATTTAATCAATTCATATAAATACAATTTTTACATACTTAAAATATAGCATTTATTTGAATATTTACAATGCACAACTCGGCAATAGTTCAGCGCGTACTTATTTTTAACCCTGATTAACTCAATCAAAACATTCGTACTAATATAACAGTATATTCTTTCTAAAACTTTTAATAACCTAATTAAACTTTCCAACGACCCCCTCCCCCAAAAAACAAAACTCAATCACCAAAACTCCCTCGAACAACCATCCCCAAAATCCATCCCCAAAGCCACGAATCTCGAACCTCCGCAATCTCCCTGGCACGCAAGTGTCCTAAGCGCGCGCCACTGCCGCGGCTCTCTCGTGTGTTATTGTCACGTGTCATCGAAGAAGCCGCTCGCTGCGCGCGTGGAGCCAATGCTCAGCTGCACAGACACGGCGAAAGGGCTGGCAGCGCATCGGCCGGTTAATCCAGCGGCAGCTGAGAAGGCTTCGTTAAGCCGCTTTTCATGTAACCGCGCGCGCGCGCGCTCGGCTCTTGACCACGACCCGTCGACGCGCTCAGATTTGTGACTTTATCGTCGCGGTTGCTGAACGGCCCGCGACGTTTCTTGTCTCTCTCTTTTTCTTTTTCCTCTTTTTCCGCATTGATCGTGACGCGCTGGTTTTGTTTAGCTCGGGGATTCAGGTTTTTTTTTCGGATGCGGAGAGATGAGTTTTTTCTTTTTCGGCTGTTGTCGAGAGCGAGAGAAAGAGAGTCAGCGTGACTTGCGAGCCTTATTCAATTATCGATTCGCACGAAAGCGAGAAATTATGCATGGATGAGGGGGGGAGAAGTTAACCTGCGATGCGTTTCGCGTGCTGTATGTGCTTACTTGGAAAATCTAGGCGTATTAATTATTTTTATGGATTTTTGTTGTATCGTTGAAGCATTTGGTTAATGCAAATGTTAATTTTTCTTAATTTTGTGCAATTAATATTGTATTATTATCCAGAAGGAAACATGAAAGCTCACTATTGGGACTTAATATGTTGTTTTATCATAAATATAATTATAACTATTCAATCCTAACAAGATTCCAATGATTAGTTCTAACCAATTAAATTACTACTATAAGTACCGCTTGTAATAACGCAAAATTAATTTCAGTTACACAAAATTAAAGTCCCATTTACATTCACCCAAACACGTTAATAGCCTCGCAATTGCAACCCCCCAACATTTTCGCTTCAATCAAAACCAACAATTTTTCACTTTTCGTTACCCCGTCCTACCTAATCCTATAGTTCCGCCGTTTTCATCGTCATCGTAACTCACCTAAAAAAGAAACTCACGGCACGGCTAGCCGATAAAAAAGCTTTTAAATTAATGGATTCAATGAGAGTAAAAGAGAGAGAAAAAAAACAGCATATAGGTACAGCGAGCGATTAGAGCATGATTTACAGCGTTTTCACGTAAGCCGCGCGGCGTATACGATAAAAGCAATCGTGCCCGGAATCAGCGACTGCGATCGCGCGCCCCGCCGGCTCGGGAATTCGTTCCACTTTTTTCCGTAAAACAGCGGACGTCTGAGCTTGCGGCCGTCGGCGACTGACCGAAAACTTTTAACCCTGCCGCCGTGTGGCTTTCGGCGCCGCCGACACCGCCGGTGGTTATTCATTTGCATGCGGCACGTATATCCGTAGGCCGAGATGATCTTGGCACGCGCCTTACATAAATCCGCGGAGCGAGAGTGAAAGTGAGCGCTGTGTGCACCTTTTGACCGGTGAGTGCAGTGGGTGATTTGAAGGTGTGGGTGGATTTTTTTGGTGAATAAACGGTTGTTAGTTGAGCGAATGTTTCTTGTTGGGATTTTTTTTTTTAAATTTTAGTGTGTTGAGATTGGGGTTTTGTTGTTTTAAAGTTTATAAAATTTATAAATTATATAAAATAAGAACACTGATTTGCTATTATGTTTTATGACTTTCATAAATAACAACTGGTTTGTGCATTTGCATAGTCAAAAGTTTTCTAATGAAACTTCACGTTATAAAGTCGAAATCTGCTTTATGATTCGCGAAAAGCTTATGAATGCAAACATGAATTAAAATATTTTTAAAATTAGAATAAAAAAGGAATTCCAAAAATAAATTTTAAGGTTTTTATAAAATAATATAATGCATCTTCGTCATTAATATAAATTTAATATGACGTGCTAAAAATCATCGTGACTAAAAAAATAAAGTTTCATTTATCAATAGGTGCATCAGCTTAATTGAATCATTCCTTTGTGAAAAGTACTTAGGTCAAGGAATGACTTTAAAAGTATAAGAAAAAACTCATGCATTTGGAATTAATTAATCACATTTCCTATAGCTTTTAATAACTTTTCTACTATTAACTCTAAAGTCGTTTAATAAACTTTCAAATATTAAAAAGCTTTGTTTCTATTGTCTTTCGAATAATAATATTTTACTGACCCCATTAAATAGTAATCGCAGCTCATGGATCCAGCTAGATTTTTGGAATTTTTTTTTAGGTAATGGAAAAATAATTAAAAAAAAATAAATAAAATAAAAAATGAGAGAAATAGCGTATGTACTATCTAAAGAATAAAATATTTCAATTATAAATTTTTTTTTTTGGTTATTTCAATAAAAATCTACAGTAAATCTAGTGTTAAAACTTATAGTTCATCGAATATCAACTGACTTACTCATTTATTAAATCAATCGCAAATGATAATTTTATCAAATAGAAATCTTAAATATTATCTTGGATTTAAAATCTGATTTTATATTAGAAAAACCCTAAAGTAATTTTTCAAAATAAAACTAAACTTTGTTTGTTTTTTTCAAAATAAAATATACTGATACAGGCAAATGGAACAAAGAAAATAAATCTACATATTGTAAAAACATTCATTAAAATTTGGTTGAAATTCACTATATTTTCGAACTAACTTTAGAGTAATTCACTTTAACGAATTTTATTTTGAACCAGATTGGCATATATTGTTTCTAGTATTTTTTTTTTCACGTTACAACTTAAAATAGCATTTTTCTAAATAATCTATTTTCTGTTTGTTAATAAAAGTTGGAGATATTTTTTATATTTTTACTAATCAGAGTTTTGATCATCTTTTTATAAGTCTAAAGAAAATAATATTTTGTAATAAAACAGTTATCTAATAAACTTTTATTTACGAAGTCGGATAAAACTAAATGAATTTCTTTGTAGCGAACATTTTTGTTGTATTGATAAATAATAATGATAAACAACAATGTAGCATGACCATAAAAAAATGTAATGGTTGTTTATTGCAAATTCTGTCACAGTTTTCTCTACACCCGCTACTTTGTAATTAATCTAATAACCTACATACAAACCCATTACAATGCACTTGCATGTAAACATTTCATAAACATTCACCTACCAAGCATAAAACAGAATAATTATGAAAAACTAAAAAATTTTTTAACATTATTCACGCTGACAGTTCAATAAAATTTTCACCACCACTCAGAAAACTAAGATTCGCAATAGCGAACCATCACCTTATAAATAAACAAACATCAGCACACCTCCCAATCCATAACCCACATCATCCAATCCTCAAAGAATCAAAATTTCCTCTCCCCTCAACCCCTTTTCCGCCCAACAAATAAACATTCCGGCCGCATTGATCTTTAATCCGGACCATCAAACCTCCACACTCTCTCCATCCACTCCACCCACGCATTCAGCCCCGCCTAAAAAGAAGCGCACACAACATCGGAAGCTCGTAGCCAGCCGCGCGCGCACACGCGGAAAAGCATGCGCGTCGTCGACGCGCGGAGGGGGCGGAGGTGGAGGGGGGGG
>UELX01001567.1:0-41686 GCA_900480035.1 Eupelmus urozonus | reverse complement strand
TCTTCTCCTCCGAGTGTGTGTGTGTGTGTGTACGTATGGGTGCTACGCTGAGCTATACTCCCACTGCTCCTTTGTCTTTAACAGGTTCGCGCCCGCTGGACGTGGAGCCCGAAGATTCTGCGAGCTTTTTCTGTGGGATGGCCACGGGACTCATTGTGGATTGCGTTTTGAATGGGCCGGCTGCGTTGGCGCAAAAACTGCCGGAGATTTCTGAATGCCGAGGGTTTAAGTACCTGGTGGGCAGTTTGGGTGTGGGATGAGATTAGAGCGGTGTGGCGAGTCGCGTTCTTTTGTGGATTTTTACGATGCTTTTTTAGTGGATGAGTGGACAAATCTTGAAAGATAAATTATTTTAAAGAGATGAGAGTAAGCGTTTAACTACTTTATCCAGTTAGATACTATTGAATCTAAGCTGAAAATTGCTTGTAATTATACCGAGAGAAAAAATTTTTATCATTCACACCTCCGTCCCGTTTTATTAATTCCTATCCCAGCAGTGCTGCTGAGCACGAGGCAACAAAGACACTCGTCGACTAAAGCGCTTATTGTATCTAAGAAGCCGGAATTTCTGGCAAAAGCCAACCGGGACACTCGCTAACACGCAATTATTGCCGACGCTGTACCCGCTTATACGCAGGCATAAAAGGCGCGGAAGTTTAGCGCATCTCGCTTCGTTTATCGAAGTCCCGAGCAGCTCTCGGCTTTCAGCGCGCTTTAATTAAATTCTAGCCAGATTTCGACAAATCGAGAACGCAAAGGACAGGCGCGAAAAATAAGAAGGGGAATTTCAATGCGCGAGCGAGAAAAAAGGTAATGGGAAAAGTCGCGCGGATGATAAGACTGCTGGAAAAAGGCTTTGGCAGTTATTGTGAATTAATTAAATTCGTGATGAGCGGAATGCCATGATTACGTTTATTATATTTTTTCACTTCATCGCCATTATTACATTTTCTCTTTAACGATATTACCGGGACGGAGCCATTTAATTACCGTACGCTTGGATTAATAGCTTCATATTACCTCTCTTACACATCACAACTGATACAAGGCTGAATCATCAGGACTGAACCCTTTTATAAACCTAACAGTACCTCACCCTCATCCCAAAACAAAACCCAGCAAAAGCGCAGCCCTCATCCACTGATTACACAGCCGCCTTCGGCTCTCCGCTTTTCCGCGATATATCCCAGCTCTCCCTAATGACCGTCGAACGAGTTATAAAGATCCGTATAAAGTGGCACTTTGAGCCCCGGCTCAGCGCAATCCGTCAAAGCCGCCGGACGGGAAGCACGGAAAAAGAGAGCGCACGTGTGCAAAATAGTCCGCGGAAAAGTCGCAGATTATGCAGACCGGTTTCCTCCCATCTTCCTCTCTCACTCTTGGCTAATTGCGTTTTCCCTCGGTATTATAAAACCGCCGGCTCCGTTAGCGCGACGGAGACTCGTTGACACAGTGCTGAAGCCGAGGCTCGCATGACGAGCAGCTGTCACGCGCCTGACGGGTTAGATGAGTTTCTTTTTCCGCGGCTTTTTTCTGCCTTTTCGCGCCAAAGCGTAATTGAATGATGATGCGCCGGAGCTCGCTTGGCGCGCTGCTCGTCTGCTGGAGAGCCAGGTGACGCGCGGGTATAGTAAGGAAGAGGCGAATTAGGAGTGTGCGAGGGGGCTGCTTTTCGAGGAATTGACTGGGTTTTGTTTTGTTTTAGTGTGGTCTGGTGAATTTTAAAGCGCGTTTCATGGGGGATTTACATTGATTTAATTGAGTTAGCGGCGTGGTTGGCTGCTGGGTAGGATTTGCATAATTTTTCGAGGTATGTAATAATGATTTTTGCACTTTCCAGTTGAATTTTACGCGGTTATGTAACTGTAATACATATTTCTGTCAAATTTGATTATAATTTCAAATTTTGCAGGAACTTCACAGTAGTCTCTTTTGCGCGGAGGACTGATTATTTGATTTTGAAAAATTCACCTGCAAGTTAATAAATTTGATCTTCCTTAAATATAATTTGCTTTTCAGTCCTGCGAGTGGATTACCATACAAATTATATTTGCAGAATTAAAATTTCGGAATAACATTTCAAAATGAAAATTTTCATACTTCCTAACATTTTATTTATCTAGAGTATTGAAAACAAGCTTCGCCTACGAGTACCAGACTCAAGACATTTTGCATATTCATCGCAAGCGTCTTTAATTACCATTTCCAACATTTTCCGGAAACGTTAGAAAAACCAAGCCGACTCGAATTATGCATGTTTCTAGAACCATGCCATTAAAACACCGCTAACGGTACCGGATGCAGCTCGGAAAAATCGCGCTCTTATTTCACATCAAGACGATAACAGCACGCGCAATCAGACATCTCCATTTGATGGCAAGAAAAAAAACTATTTTATTTTCCCCGGCTCTCGATCCCGCCGTTTTGCAGATAAACAAGCAGCGTCGGCGCAGATGGAACGAAAGAAGGCGATCTCTCGTTTATAAAATAAGCGCCTTCCGCGCCGCTAAAATCATTGGCGGCATTAAACTTAATACTCGGCCGATCGTCGATAAGAAGAGCCGTTGCAACCTCCGGCTCGATAGGGAAAAACAGTTTCTCCCGCGAGAAATGCAAAAGAAGCCGGGCGTCTTCTTCGCTTTGTATTTTCCACTTTGGCTTCTGTTTATCGATGATTAGGTAAAAAAGGAGGAGGCGTGATTTGCGGAGGTGGCGGACGGAAATGAAAAGAAAATCGGGGGGAGTCTACGGTAAGGATGAATTTTATGTGGTTTTTATGGTATTAACTATAGTAGCTGAAGTAATTGGTAGTTTTTCAGAGTCTGGTTATTGCAGGCATGACTGATTGCGGAATGCAGTAAATAAAATTGATAATCAACTAAGTGATGCTTCAAAATGTTCAAATAGATGAATTCTGACAAGCACTTAATGTATGAGGCGTTAAAATATAATGACTTTGAAAAATTTTATGACAAATTTCAACTTGTGTATTCATTATAATTCCTCATGTAGTTAATCAAACAGATATGAAACTTGTTGTAGTTTTCTCTGATACTCTTTTGCATGATCTCAGGGCCGTGTTCATATATCCATACATATTGGACGTATATTCCGGATTAGAATTTTTCATTCTTTCAAAGTCTGAAATTAATGAACTACACATCTGGATTAGATTCCGTTAGCACATAACAGTCTTATACACCGAGAAATTCTCAAAAACAACTGTAGGGATAAAATGTATTTTATTACGTAAGCGAAGTGCAATTTTCTAAATCGCGCAGTACACCATCAGTAATAAAAATTAAACAGGTTTAATTTTTACCACGGCAAATAACTATGTTTTACGATAAATAAACATCGTGCGCCGACTGTGCATTCCGCTTATTATATATGATAACAGTATTTAACGTTGTCAGCGCTCTGCGATTAAGGGAATACCATCATCATTTTTTCCTTCAACTTACCATTTCCCCCACGTTCGAACCATCCCGCGTAAAAAAGACCCCTCACGATTCCCCGACGCTCTTCCATAAACCCAGCGAAATCGAGCACTCTAATTACAAAACCAAATAATCATAACTCTTCCTTATACTCCCCGGCAAAACCTCGGCCAGTTTACCATTCCCTCGTTAAACCACCTCTAAGCATTCCTACTCGCCCGCAGCTACATACCCCCCGGGCGATTAGACAAAACGAGCGCGAAAAAAAGGG
The DNA here is from genome assembly GCA_900480035.1 of Eupelmus urozonus. NCBI lineage: Eukaryota > Metazoa > Arthropoda > Insecta > Hymenoptera > Eupelmidae > Eupelmus > Eupelmus urozonus. The sequence goes on along the minus strand of UELX01001567.1, from coordinate 37,975 downwards.
GGGGCATCGACAAAAGATGGAAAACACTGGCAGCACGCGCTCACCCCGGGGACGCGTTAATATCTCGTTATACTCGACCGCTCGGGCTTCTAAATAACGGCCGGCTCTGGGGCGCGTGCGCGAGCCGAGAGGTAACTCGAGGAGGCACGCGCGCACGGCTCGCTAAATCCCGCGGAATCAGCTATATAATACAAGCACGGCCCACGGGCTTAAAGTGCCCCACGGCTGTGTGCGCGCGCGCGCGCGCGTACGAGCGTATTATACCTGTCGACGTGGCCTCGCCTCACGCGTACGTCGGCTTATTTACGCGCGGCTGCCTAACTTTATTATTATGGCAAATTAGGTTGTTTATCGCGAGAGCCCGAGCTGCTCTCGCCCTACCCGGGGCTTTGCAGGCGCAGCTGATCTATCTGCACTTTTATTGAGCGAGCCGTGGCCGCTGGATTTGGGTTAGTGAAATTGGGTATTTTTGGGTTTAGGGTATGTAGGTTAAATTGGATGGTTTTTCATTCAATTATTGGCAAGCTTGTTTGTATCGTGAAACAGTGAAAAATGTTGAGACAATATTGTTTCGATACTCCGATGATGAGTTTCGTTCAATCCCTCTCTCACAAAAACTTTCCCTCTCTATCCCAGCGCTGCCCAAAACTCCCTAGACAAACAGTAGCAACTTTTTTCCCTGAAACCTCGCCTCTCTATACATCTCCAAACGGCAGCGTCATCATCCGGAATTGTTCTGCTCCATGAGGATGATTTGTCGGGAAATTAGTCACGCTCAGCGTTCTGCCCCCTGCGAGGACGCGCGGGCTAAAAGGCGGCCACCTCCAGATCTCTTTTCTCCGCCGACGAGCGAGAGAGAAAGAAAGTAAATCTCCATCTTTAATCTTTATCTCTTCCCCCTCGGCGAGGCGCGGCACCAGGGCAATATTGTACCGGGGCGAGGGTGGCTCCGCCGGCGTGCCACTTATGCAGCGATATTGCGCGCTTTCCTTGGCTCGTTGGATCTACTGCTTATTTTTTTTTTTCGCTCCTGATTTTGCTGTGGGGCTACGTTTTATCTAGGCGAGCTGCGGTGTATGGTGGTTCTTTGTTTTATGGGAGGGATATTGTCTTGTGCTTAGGTGCTAAGTGTGGCTGTTTTGCTTTTTTGATTGTCGATTATTGTATTATGTAGGTTGAAATATGAGTGAATTTAAAAAATGTTGGATTATTGATGATAGCTTACACAGAAAGCTGTTTCTAAAGCTTTTAAAAAATTATGAACAGTAGAATTGAATTTCAATGGTATCGATTACGTTAAACAAAGATATTATTAGATTTTCATTAAATTTAAAAATTTCTTGATATTTATATTTTCCAGATATTAAAAAATGTTCGGTATAAATATCGTTATTTTCTTTCTGCTCCAATATCATTTATCAAATATTCGAGAGAATAATGCTCAGCGTTTCTTGATAAGTGATATACCGTATCACGGTATCTTTTAATGATAACCCAGAGAGATGCGATACGTTGCCAAATCGAGCTGCTTTCCTGTGTACCAGCTCTCGGATTACTATCGTACAATACGCCACAATCATTAACTGAGAGAGGGAGAGAGAGAGAGAGAGGGATGGGGAGAGAAATGGGGAGACAATGATCGTCATATGAGGCTCCATTTGTATTTATAGAAATTCATAATGGTTTAATTTAAATTCTACTGATGTACAACATTCGTACGAAATAGCGAGCGCTTGAATCTACTGAAATATTTTTGTGTCTTGTCAGAATTCATTTTATGTTCCAGACAATGAGGGCAGACATGGTTTTGAAGAAAGTCTAGACGCATTTTTACGCAGTTAGGCAAAAAATATATTTATGGCATTGTCTAAGTACTGATTCACGTCAAAGTAACCGTAACTAGAGAAACAATCTCCAGTTACTTGTCTCTATAAAACGATGTGTTTTTGTATGGACTAGTCTTACCATACTTAGCTCTTTCCACTTGGCTATATAGACATAATATTTTTACGACACTGCTTTGATGGTAAAATCGACGACGTGGCTATCAATCTTTATCTTTATCTTTATTTACTTATTAAACTGATTAATATCCACATTTATTAAACTAATCGATGCACTTTGTAAATAAACTCTACGACACTTTAAGACATCAATGCAAATTCCCACCATACAACTACCAAATCCGGTCTACCGAAAAACGATTATTAACACGATAGAGACATAAAAGTAAGAAACACTATTTACAAATCTCAGCCGCCTACTTTAATTAAAATTTCCACAGCGCAAACGCCGAGGGGCAAACATTTGCGATATTTAATATCCTCAAAACAATGAATATTCCCTCTGAATAGGAAGCAGAGCAGGCCGAGCTGAACAAAAAAAAAAAAAAAAAAATAAAAATATGAATAACGCACTCTCGCTTTCAACGCGCGTGCAAGTATATACCTCCGTCCAGAGAAAACAAGACGAAATTTCAATGTAATCTACCCTTATATAACTCCGCGGCGGCGTAGCCACTCGTGCGCGTTTTAACGTTTGCGCTCCGCGCGAGTACAACCCCCCCGCACACACTGTACTTTCTCCTTTTATACGTTCCATATACCACCCTGCGTCCATTTTTTTCCCTCTCTCTGTTTTTTTGCGCGCGGCGAGCTCTGCACTTTATATCAGACGGGCGTCGACGTTGTTTTATTTATTTTTTCTTCTTTTCGTTTTCAACTCGGCCCCTCCGCCTTTCTTTATTTCCCCGTTTTTATCCCTCTTCTGAGGTTCTCATTTCCCTCACTTAGGGACGGCGGGAGGGATACTTTTGGCGAAATTGAGCTTTAATGAAGGAAAAAGTAATATACCTTAAACATCCACTGCCGCGCGCGCCGGTGCCCCTGTATATATATATACCTTCCTCTTTCTCCGTCTCGGGTCTTATATGATGTTTGCGCGCTGGATAGGCCGGATGAAACGGAGAGAAAACTTTCATTGTGATAGCCTCGCGTTTTGAGGCAAACTTCTTGGTGTATATAATTTTCCAAGAGCCGGGGGAGAGCGCGGAAGAAAACTCATCGCGAAGGGGGGGAGGGAAAGGGAAAAAAACTCGTTTCGGAGCAGTTTTATTCCTCGGGATTTGGCTTTTCTTTTATTTTTCGAAAAAGCGCCGCTGGCTTACGACGATTTGCGAGAGGCCGCGAGAGGGATGAGGCCCGTATTTTTTCCGCTGGGTAATAAACATGGAGGATTATTTTGCGAGGAGAACGAATGAGTTTTATATACTGCCGCTCGCGCAGGCGCTAGCCGGAGAGGGAGAGGAGCCCAGTTTTCCTTGTAATAGAGTGCGAGCGCGCGTTCATTCTTTCAAAAATTTACAAGTCACGGAAATTGCGTGAGCTCGTAAAGTTTGAGGGGAAAATTAACTTTACTTGTCTCTGGATTAGCGCGAATGTCTTGACTGCGCGGTTATCTTATTAATGGACTTTTTGCAATGCGAGTGTAGTTACGGTTTGTGGAGTTATTATGTTGGTTTGTAAAAGTAGAGGTACGGAGATTAGGCATCAGTGCTTGATAGCAAAAATTTTTGTTATATTTAGTTCACGGTCGGATTATATTTTAAAAGTACACTTAAAGTTGAAAAAGTAGTTACAGTTTCGCAGAGCGACATTGTACATAAATTTTTTCCATTATACAGCCCGAATAAAATAATAAGCTCACCATGACATAAACCGGCTTATTGCGATCTCAGCCTCACTTATCACAACCATAAGATTTCTATAATCAGATTAAAAATGTCCCCAGATAGCAGTTAATAGGCCATAAACAGTTACGAGAAATTTTAATAGGCGTTGATAAAATATCGTCCCCGGCTTCTATCCTCTCCTAGGCATTAATTTCCTCCCCTTTGAAATGCCCATTCCAAACGTCCGCGCTGCTCCAATTCAGCTCCACGCTAACCAGCCTCAAGAAGCGGCGCATGCATAAGTAGAAACGAAGCCGAGCGCCGCATTTTATCGATTCGCCGAGCGGATATAATGCGGCCCGAAAACGTAATTTTCATTTTATCTCGCGTCCAATAACCAGCGAATGATTTATCGGACTGCGGGGCGCGGCTCTATTCTTCCTTTTGTTTCTTCGTTTGTGCGTCATTTTCCGCAGCGAGAGCCGAGCGAGTAAACACGCACAGTCGCGTTCCTTAGCATGCCGGCCTCCTTTTGCAAACGATGCGAACGCGGAAAGAATTTGCTGGGATGATGCTCGCGTGAATTAATGAATGGGGTGAGCTGAAGGCTGGCTATGGATGGTAGAGGATGTTTCTTGTAGTTGTTTTTGGTGGTTTTGTGAAATTGTGGATGCTGATTCCATACTGTTTGGTGGAATGGGGAACGTTTAGGATTTACAGTTTGTTTAGGGTTTTGTTTTTTGTGTTGGGTTTTGGAAGGAATAATGATCTTGAAAATGTAAGCCGAGTTATCAGGTGGAATCTACATTGAAATATTGATTATTTAAGGTTTAATTTTGGAGTTGTTAATGTATCAGCTGGATCTAAATTCAATAAAAAGGAAAAGTCCCAAGTATGCAAAGTGAATTTTACCGGCGGGGATATATTATTTAGTGGTATTTAAAAGCGTTTAATTCAATTATACCATTTATATCAATTGAATTTTAACGAGACCCTGACTTACAACCAGTTCGATTCCGTTCCTTTTCTATTTCTGCACCATTTCCAGGATGAAATACGATGTTAAAAGTAATTAAACTAGGATTTAAAACATTCCACACCCGCAGCAACAAAAATTTGATATTATAGCTACGCGCATCTGTAAATCCATTTGATCGTAGAACATAAATATTAAAATACACTCACAAACGATTCCCAAATCTATTCAAACCAGACCAATACACAACCATTATCATCATTCCAACATCGTCATTACAACATTTATCAGTCCAATCACGGCCATTGTTGCATCTCTCGCCTCGCCTGCGACGCGTAATATTCCAGCAATTTTCTAACTCTCTCCTCAGTCCTCTGCACGCGATACTCACTCGGAATATTACGCGAAACGAGTCCGACGCACATATCCTCGCGCTCGCCAACTGACGTCACGAGAAAAATTACGAAAAGAGGAGCAGAAGCGCAGCCGCGCGCTATACACACGGCGTATATGGACGCCCTGAAAACAGGTTGCCGGCCCGTCAAACGAGCAGGTTCATTCTCCTCGTTTTGCTCGCTCGGCAGGCAATCATCCCGGCCGGCTCTCTCGCGTACACGAGGCGTTTTCTCGCCGCGCTCTTATCGGCTCTCTCCGCGCTCTGATGATCATCGCGGCGGCGACGCCGACTCTACAGGTTCCGCGGATTGGGCTCCTTTTTTTGGCTTTCGAGGGAGGCAGCTTTTCTTGTCGCGGGGATAATTGCGCCTGGCTTTTGTATATGGGCTGGGGTTGCTACGGCGTGCTTTTTACCGTTGGGGGAATTGGAAAATTGCGTGAGCGAGGTAAAAAGGAAGACGTGTGTGTTGACGGTTTTGGAATGTTGGATATTGGCTGCGGTGGCGATTTATCTGATAAAGCCGAGTTTGCGTAGCGGCTGGAAAGGATTTCATTAGGTTTGCTAATTTTGATTTCAGTAATCAAGGGGGTAGCGGATTTCCGAGAAATCGATTAATATGCATTAAAAGGTTGCGTTTGCGAAAAACGGTTCAGGGTTTTATTATTACTGTGTTATGCTTTTAAATATACCTTCTTTAGTTTAAATTTTTTTTTTTATTTTTGTTAAAGTTTATGGGCAAAGTATACCGTCTTTTTTTATTATAGGGAACTCGGCAGTGAAAACAAAAGATTAAATACAATTTTTTATAGCTAAGGTAATATAAAGTTGTATTTTTTTGGCAAAATTTTTCCATAAATCTTGCATAACTCTGAAGAAGATATCTTAAAAAACAGGGTCTGCTGGAAAAACGTAGAGTGCCATTTTTTGCCTCTAGAATCAATATTAGGAGCGAGCGCCCCTTGAAAGATATTACATTTTGCCGGGATAGTATTATAAAGTAGCATTAAAATATTGTAACCTCATGCAATATTAAAAACTTATATGTTTTTAAAATGGATTGCTGATTTGAAAAGGTAGACTCGGCATATTTTTGACGATACATGCGTGAAATACTTTTTACGTTTATTTGAAAATTTTAAAACACATTTTAATTCAAAATTAAATTGCGAACGTAGAAAATTTATTCGAAAGATTCTTATTACTCATTTTTAATAATATGGTTTACTCTTAATTTTAAAATATTTTTTAAACGTACAAACATTAATTACATTGAACGTATATTTTTTATTATCAAAGAACGCTTTAATTGCAATTAACTTTGCATCCATAACGTAAACATTATTCGTACCATTACTTAAAAAAAATTTTAATAATTTTATTCAAAATATAAAGCATGCAGATAACTTTTTACAAAAAATAAATAGCGTACAACAATCCAATTCCATAAATCACGTGAATGCGTTTTCGGACTAAGCTAGTACAGCGTCTCTTCTTTCTAACTATAGCTATTCAGTCATGCTCACCCTTTTTTCGTCTCGCCGATCAACGCATCGATAATAGATATATGTCTTGGGCTTTATGTAGGAAAGCACGCGACTTACTCGACGAAAAATATATCGCTTTCTTTCCTCTACGTTCTCTCTTTTTTCATTGGTCTGTGTGTGTCTCTACCTTTTTGCGTGGACAGTATTTTTCTTTAGTTTTGTCTTTGATACTTGCTGTTAGTTGTATTATTTCATCTAAAGGCAATTGATTATCTAAAAAACAAGATGAAATGATTGTAAGTAAATATTTACAAAGTTTATTAACATAAAAGATCTTTTTTTAGTATACTTTAGGAATAAGTTTTTAAAGTACAATTATTCAAATATGCTCTCTAATATTGTTTTAGAACATCTCATGAATATTTTATACGAAATATTAAAAATTCCGTAATAAAAATTCTTTAGTAAATATAGAATAAAAATGATAAAATTTTTATCTTCAATATAAAATTTAGTATACAATATTTATCCTCTTACAATAATTTCATCTATGCATAATCTTCTCTAAAAATGTATCCAACAATAACATTAAACAAATCCAAAACCACCACACTCGAAAACCATCAGAAAAACCCTAACACCAAACGTATTCCTCATCTTCATCCCTCGCCCTTTACGACGCACTTTTCCAGAATCGATATACATTGGCCGTGCTGAGCCTCGAGACACTCGCACGCGCCGCTGCAGCGCGCGAATGATGCATTGCCGCCTTGCTATATTTTGCTCGGCTGTATACGGAAACGTCTATATTTTACGGAGCCAGCTTATATGCGCGACGCGCGTGCGCCTACAGCCGGCGGATCAAGTCTGATTTTCGACGGCGTTATACGAGCTTTTGTTTTCGTATTACGCGCGCAAATTTTCTCCCACGGCCTCGCTTTACGAGGCGCACTAACGGTTTTGGCGATGCGCTTTATGCCGCACTTTTCCCTCGGCTCTTATTGACTTTTTCTTCCGCGATGGCCGGGAGGCAATTTGCGAATTTGATGCGTCTTTGGGTTTACGCGCGGTCACAGGCTTGGTAATTTAGAGGGATTTTGAGTGGTGATATTAATACATTTTATGGAAGGGTGAGAAATGGGGTTAGGTTGAATCAGCGAAAATGTTGAAATTAACGAGTATCAAATAAGCTTTAATTAGTAACTAACGAGGTTGTCTTGTTCTTAACATAATTTTTGCTTATTGGTCAAGTCCTAATTATGGCCTATCTAAGCATAAAAAAATTTGAATTATGAGCTCTTTTTTGTTAAAATTTCAAGCACAAACATCAATCCCCGACACATGAATTAGCGAACAACAGCGCGGCAAAAATGCTAAACGTTTTCTCAATTAACTCGTTTCTCCCCACCTTCGTCCCGTTCACGCCCGGCCTTCTCAAAACACGTGCGCATAAGACGCGCCAGTCCGAAAACGCCCATCTGGCGTGATGAATGGCAAAAGTGAAAAGCAGCGAAGTAGAAAAAGAGAGCTCGTCGCTGCAGTATACCGCTAGACGCCGCACATATATGAGAACAAGTCAAGTGGCTGAGAGAGAGAGAGAGAGAGAGCGAGAGACGGCAGAAAGGATAGAAGATCCCGACGCGTCGTAAAGCCGAATAATGCGGCATTTGGCCCTCAGCTGGTGCGTGAGCTGCTCTTCAGTTTCTCGCGCCCGCGCGCTGTTGTATACACGCTGAGCTTCTGTCACTGAGATAGAGCCTTTCCCGGAATTAAAGGTGCTCTCGTTTTTTGGCAGTCACGCCGCCGCTGCTTTTTTAGTTTCGAACCGGGAGCAGCAGAGGGAATGAGAGGGAGCGAGAGAGATAGAGAGAGAGAAAAAGAGATTGTTGGTTCACATCGCATGTGCGCGTTTGCGGCGAGGGATTATCAAGGGGATTTTACGTGGATTTGTCTCAGTTAAGCTTTGGCTCCGTGTACAAACTCGGCTGATCTGTACTGTTATTGTAAGAATGCGGAATCTTCTGGAATTTAAGTGAATTTGGGGAATATGTAGGATCGCTGGTGGTACAGAAGTTGTTAGGAGTTGGAATTGGCCAGTGTTTAATTTGTTTAGTTTTAGGGGTTGTTTGAAGATTTATTATTATTTTATTCTTTTATTTATGAAAAAAACTATTTAATTTATTCCCTTTTCGTTGTATTAAAAATAATAATTTCAATATTTTTGGTTATTAAATGATTAAATATTAATTACATGCAGCTCAGTCCAAAAGTAACTTTCAAAATTGATCCCTACCGTCTTTCACAAACTTTATTAAATGTAAGAATAGAAAATAAATCCCTTAAACCGAATTGGGACAAAAAATCCGTCGCCCGTAATTTAGACAAGTCGGCATTGAAACCTCCCACTCCTTCGTCTCTTTTTTTTATTTCCATCTTTATTAGAAAACTATTTTCTCCCGGCGATATTAAGGATACGAAAATAAAACCGCGCTAAAAGTAACTGACCCAAATCTTTTCGATCACCATTTCCAAATCACTCTGTGCGCAGCTCTCCGAATTTCTCTGCATAAAAATTTTATCTCATCCCAGAGCATTACTCCAACATCAACAAAAACTTCCACCCCCTAGCGACGATCCGTTTTATAACCTATCGCCGCGCTAAACGGATCGTCACAACCGACAGACACCAAAAACAAAAACAATCCGCGCCGATCTTCTTAATCAGAGTGCGCGCGATAAATCAAGTAAATAAAATCCGCGTCCGCCCGAGTTCCTTCGGCTATTTATCTAGGAGACAGGCCAGCCGTTCTACGCCCAGCGTCCGATAAGCGACGACACCTCGTTACGACTATGTGCGTACGTCGGCTCTTTTCGCGCCGTAATCCAGCCGGAGGGGAAGCATCAGCAGGCTGCAGCAACGTTTGACGGTTACGAGCTCTGGCAGTGATGTAAGGTGCGAATTACGGACTGCGCGCTCGCTTGTCAATGTGGGGGATGGGAGCAAAGTTTTCGGAGCGCACACAACGCTAAAAGGGGAATGGAGGGTGGCATGTCCTTTTTTATGAGGGTGATTTGTTTTTGGTGGCTTGGCTGCGTGGGTTTTATTTAGCTTTAAGAGCTGGGATGCGAGTTTCGCGGCATTGTTGCGAGCAAAGTTTGGGTATCGAATTAAGGGATAAGCGGATGTGGGGTTTTCGGTCTTTTATGGGGGATGTGATAAAATTAGCTGTTCAGTCTGGAAGACTGGTAAAAATTATTACGGATATTAAGTAACTTTTAGGAATTCAAAAATAATTTTCAATTAATTTCTTGTTTATTTTAGGATTTTACGCAGTGAACATAATTTCTTAGAGAAAATATAGATAACATGGTTGGTTTATAGCCTTTTAGCCACATTTTTATGTCTACCCTTAAATCCTAACAAACAATACTATTTACTACGCAATCTCGAAAATTCCCTGGAATAGAGAAGTATAGGAGACAGATGGAGGGCCGATCGAAGCGAGACGTCGAAAAAAAAGGAACTCGGAGCGGGCGCAAGCCGATATCGAGTCCACCGGGTGTTTTATTAGACAAGGATCCCGGGCTCGTTTATTAAGTCTCGTCCTAACGGCTTCGATTTCGATTGCCCGTCGCGGAGGAAAGCAGCCCCCGGGCAAGAGCTCAGAGCGGGTATAAAACGGAAAAGCTATACGCAGGGCGGAGTAGACGAGCCGTGGAGAAGTGACTCTGGACTGGATCAGTGAATTCGGTCTGATAAGGCCTGACGCGTCCGATGGGGCGCTTAGACTTCGGACTCGGGGAAAAGGATATTTTGGCTCGCGTGCGGGCGAAGGAACGAACGAAACAGTCGAATGGAGAGGATCAGTATATAGGCGACGGAAGCGTAGTTACCGGCTTCGACTTTTTTTCTGTCTGAAGGAAAAGGGGTAGTCGCGATTTTAATTCGATCGAGATTATTTCAGTATTACTTTGCTCAGTGTCGATTTTTCATTCTTCTTTTTTTTTCTTCTTGGGATGAGATGGGGAAGGAGTGAGCCGTCTTTAGCGAGGGGAAGACGTTATTCAGGCGTTGAGCTGGAATAGAAAGTCAGCTGAGAATTAATGGCTCCGTCAGATGTTCTTTCATTATCTCTTGCTGAAGTTGATCTCTGCTGATTACTAGAGGAAATAAAATGATAGAGGTTCGATTTGAAAAATTCTAAGAAAGTTGAAAATTCAAAAGAATTTGGATTTGTTACATCTGTGACGTAAAATTTTTAAAAATTTGCCGCTCTGAAGCAAGTGCATTATAAGAAAGTGGTTATGGAAGAAAATATTTCATTCAAACAAATTAAAGATGGATCTGATAAAACAAAGTACAAAACGAAGTAAGATTAACAAGGTACATTAAAAGGATCTATCTTGTAATCGACTAGAGAAAACCCAAGTAAGATTTCGGCTGAGAGAACCTTTACCCTTTTATTCTTCGCTTTCTTCTGTTATTGTATTCGCATTTTCGGATTTGCCTTGTTTTACTTTCTCCAAGACAAGTGAATGCATTTGTATGTGTGTCTTATAGCTAATTTTTTATTTTAGGTATATTTAAAAGATTACCAACAAAAGAGATAGTCAAAAGTAACCTCAGAAATTTCCAAATTTATTTTAAATAATATAAAAATAAAAAATTCATCTAGGAATTAAAAGTATTTTGCTATTTTAAGAATTCTGTTGATAGATAGAATCTAGCTTATAGCTTCAAAGATATTTCAGATATTGTACGTAGTTTAAAAAAATTCTGCTTTTTAGATTTGAGATACTTCGTTGTGATATTGTATTTTATTATGTTATTGCATTCTGATTATTGTGATATGTAGAGTTAGTCATTTAATCTCCTGTTACCTGAGCAATAATGTTACGATTCACCGTCTTTTCTGTGCTATAGAGAGGATGAACCCTGCATGACCTCCCAATGGCATCTTTACCGATGATGTGCTTACATATCTAAACCTAGAATTTTCCGCTCTTTCTTTTTCTCGGATCAAAATTATGCTTACCTTATTATGCTTACTAATTATTTAAAAAAATCGACTTAACCTTCAAATGACCTCGAAAGTCATGGTTAAGGTCATGGTCAAGATCACTATAAGATGACCCTCTTGAAACCCTACAACATTTGTTTAAAACATTTTAAATTTTTTTTGTTTCTTCAAAAAGAATTAAAGCAGTTTCGTTAAAAAAAGTTATTTCATTTTGCTATGAATAATTATAGCTTAAATTAATTATATTTAAAATAATATACGAAATGCATATTTTTACAATTGCTAAAGTCTTGAAAATAGAGGCAACTAATTCCTCCGAAACGTCGACTATGTAAATTGTAAAAATAATAACACCATGGTTCGCATAGAACAACAAGAAATTTTCATTTCTCCAACCATTAATTAATTATATTTAAATTATCAAATTTTGATATGAACAAACTCATGTTTAGAATGCAGTATGTCATCTACGATCGAAAGAATTTCAAAGATTAATAAAGTATTAGTGACTGAAAAAATAAGCATTTAAAAAAAACTAAAAGATTTTTTGTGCTTTAACTTTCATTTTCGTACAAAGCAAACTTTAGTCATAACTGTATAGTTCCTATAAATATTTGATACAAAATATGAAAGCACAATATTGAATAAAATTTGCATGTGCTCAATATAAACGTTTTATTTCTGAATTTAAATTTTCTTTGAATATTCATTTTTTTAAATGTCAGGGGAATTTAAAAATAGATAATTAAGTCAATAATAAAATTAGAAAAAAGAAGGTACTAAATTGTTATAAAAACTGTTATGAATTTGAATCAATGAATCTCGCGTTAAACTTTATTTAAGCTTTAGTCAAAAGAATTAAAACCAACAATAGTAGCTTTTGATGCTAGTGCGAAAAAGTGATTTTAGCCTGGCGGGGACGTTTGAAAATGCCACGCGAAATTGTAATTACTTCCACGCTCAAGTATCGAAACGGATTTTTTGATACCATGTGCTCAAAGCGAAATTTAGTATACACCTTTTTATTCGAGCGTACACGAAATAAAGCTTTGCGCACGGAGTATCAAAAATAAGGACGTACTGAAAACTCGAATAATTTTTATTAATATAACATATAATATAAAGTTATTTATAAATTAAAAATATTGTATTTTTTTTTGCAGGTAACTTGCCTACCGTACCTCAGTATGTGAACAAACAGGGTAAGCCATAAAATTAATGGTCGCTTTTTATTAAAAAATTAAAAAATTAAAGTAAATCAAATACATAATTCTTCTTTTTTTATACAAAATACACTGATGATCACTTTACTACATTCACTCTAATCAACACTCTAAGAGTAGTTTAAAATTCTTGATTTTCGACCACGAACCAAAATTGATTTTATAATTGGTCACCAGCAAAAGTATGAGCATCCAATATCCTACGTTCAATCTTAGTCAACCGAAATACACCTATAGAGACACTCGACACTGAAATAGCTTTAAAAATACGCTTTATTACACTGCTACGAAAAAGATCCAGCACAACAAAAAGAAGAAAAAAGCAAGCAGTTGCCAGCTTATTAGAAGCCTAACCGAGTAGACGAGAAAGGATTTGAAAGGAGGCGCGCGTGTTCTCGTATAATCCGACCCTATCGAAAGTGAAAACGGGCGCATGCGATCCGGCGCACCTGTCCCTTCATCCCTAAATATCAAGAAAAGAAGGCCGGCATCTTGGCTTTAATTTCTATATATATATAGTCAGGGCAGCTGTATTTTATACCTTCTTAGTTATCTGATTTGCTGTTGGAAAAATACTTTTTTAATCCATTCAGTGACCCATTTTTTAATGAAAAAGTTTAACTTTAAAACTTAAAGCGATTACATTTTACAACAATGGAAAATTAGTTTAGGTTACAAAAAATGAACAAAATCATATAATTATATTTTCCTAATTTAAAAACAATTTTATGTAATTAATTACGAATTAAACTTTTATTGTAATCGCGGTAATAAACGTATCACCTATTTATAAAATTCCTCATTATACTTGAAAAAGGAGTAACTTTCATTAAATTCAATAAAGTAAGAAATAAAATAAGAATGAGAAACTATATTTTATTGCAATGAAATTTTAAAGACTTACTAATAAGAACTTTCTTATTTTTTATAAACATGAGATATCTATGGATGCAAGTGCAGCCAATAATTCAAAGATAAAAAAAAGATAACTTTCATAGTCTATAGTTTTCCCGTACTCTTCTATAATCTATTTGAAGCTCTTAAACTTTAACAGCTGCGCGTCTGAATCCTGACTCATTAAACATTTGCACTCCTCATTAAAAATTCATACCGGCTTTTTCATTTTAAAACTTACCCTCAAAAAAGTATTACAAACACCAAATCTGTGGATAAAAGCTCGTCTGCCATCCACTGATACATATTCTTGTCCTCCTCACCTAAAAAATAAAAAAAGAAACGTCGAACCGAACTCAACCAAACCCAGCAATCATCTTCCTGCAGTTCCATCTTGTTGATTGCGAGTTCACATCGAAGGGGGGATTTACGACGATTTCCGCGGCCGCATTTCACGCGCGATCAATGCAGCTTGCAGCAGTCTCAAAAGAGGCACGCACCTATGTATATTCGTGGGAAATGGAGCTCGGTACATTTGAGGCAGAAAGCTGAGGGCACCTTCGTATATATTAGTATGTAAAATCACGCGGCAGATTGAAGTGCGCCGGCGAGAAAGGATAATATTGAAGCGAGAGGATGGTGGGTGTGCAAAATGGAATCTGTGGAGCGGGGCGCTGGGGTCAACGAGATCGCGTGGGCTTTCGGACTAGGAAAAGATTTTACCGGTTTCTTTACGCTTTTTTGGTGGAGCGGAAAAGATGAAAAACTTTTTATGTTCGAACATTGTGTGAATTCGTAGATCTTTTTGTTAGTGTTGATGATTGTTTAATAAAAGGTATGTTTTGTGTTGATTTAGTAAGAATTGTAATTGAAATTACGAGCTTAATCTATATAATTATTGTTGGTAATTTTGGATTCTATATATACCCAGAACACCAAAAAAGTACTAAAAGATATCGTTTGAATCATTGATCTCAATTAAATTAACTAGTGATTTTGTAAACTTACGTTACCATAACTTGTAGCGGTATCAGTAATCAATTTTTAGTTCTAATGTAAAGTTAGTGTAAAAAAAGTGTTAAAAACTGACTACTTTAGTTTTTAATTGTGATTATTTATCTGAAATGTGGTAACGTGAATATAATTAAGAAAAATATTTAAGTTTAATTCTTTTGCTAATAACATTTCTGTGGAGGTTTTCTATGTTCATGTCATTAATTTTCACTCACATTAGCTTTAACTAGTCGGAAACATTCAAATGCAGAGATAGAGTATTCTGCCTAATATATTTTAAGTGAAAAGTATAAATAATAGTAACAGTTTGGAAGAAAAATAGCTATTTTATATTGTTTTGAAAACTTTTTGATTAAACATCATACGTTGCGTTTGTAATCTAAAGAAAAAATTCGGAAGATAAATGATCTACAGTTTTGATTCAGCATTAAAATTAAAGAATGATTTTTTTATTAATTAAAATTCAATTTTTAAACTATCTTGATCATTCAATTAGACTATAAATATACTTGTATGGTATAATACTTTGTCTTTTATTGTGAAAGATGTATTATATTTACATATAAATATTCTTATCGTAAAATTATTTTTTATTAGTAATTTTAATCCTAACATACAATAGCGCTTAACAGATGTAGAACTTAATGTCGATTTAATTAACCAGAGATGTTTCAGAATATTATAGCCTTTTGTAAAAGCTTTCTATTTCCAATGCAAATCCCTATAAAAGCATGAAATTGAAATGGTTTAATTATCATGCCGCCAATATGTATGTTGACAAAACAATAGATCGTTAAAAATATACTGCGAAATATCTCTCATTTAACTACATTATTTCATAATATTTTATATATTAACATTAGTAAAATTTAAAGAAATCAAGGCCAATTTATTGTTATAAAGTATTTAACCAGCTGAGCTTTAGTAAAGTAACATAATAAAAAGATTTTTTATTTTCAAAATTTTATTATCGATTTATCATTTTTATTAACTTTTTTTATTCCAATATAAATGTACCGTTTTAAATTTTTTACGTACGGTTTAGACTTATATTCATAAAGTATTTCTGATCGATCAAAACAAACGTTAATTGAAACTTTAACAGGAGAGTTGGAAAACAGAATAAAGCCGGCAAAAATCGAAAAATCCTCAATGAGATGCAAGAGCAATAAACGTAAAAGAGCGAGGGGAGAACTCAGCGTGCAGAGCGAAGAAGGGAAATCTAGAGGCGATAGTCGATATAGGTACAGCTGCTGGAAAATCGGGAAACGAGGCGCGACTCTCTGCGGAGAATTGGAGAGCTAGTGAATCGGGCGACTGCATCGAGGAGGGCGAGGGGGGGCGAGGAGGGTTTTGATGTCGTTCGAATGGAAACTTCCTTGCGCTATACGCGAAATTCGCTATCAGTGCGCCGATACGCTCGGAACGTTGAAATTCAGCCGGCGAACGAGAGAAAGAGAGCGTCGACGGCTGCTACTGCTACTGCCGCTGCTAGAGGGAGGAAAGTTTACGGCGGGCGCCAGTTGGCATGCATTCGCGAAAATTAATAATTGCGCTCGACCAAAGCGCTAGAGAAAGAGAGAAAGAGATACAGAGTGGGAGTGAGAAAGAAAGAAATTATCGGAGTTTTAGCTTGCGCTTTTTTATCCTTGTTTTAGCAGTCGGTCGTAATCAAAATTTCAAACTGCGAGAGAGTAGAATATACGGGGTACATTTCATAGAAGTTGCCTTGCTGAAATTTTTTCAAAAGTGTAAATTTTCACCTTTCACGCAGGCCTATAAATCTACTTGCGAGAAAGTGAAGTCAAATCTCTTAATCATTGTCTTCCGTGTATATTGTTTTTAGAGGCAATGAGACAGGCCACTTTCCTGGTTAAGCAGTATGATCGAATAATTCTATAATCTATTAATCCGTATGTGCGTGCGTCCATGCTGAGTTTCGATAATAATTCAATAATTGAATTATCCAATAATTGCTTTAGTGTACTCCTGCTTTATATTAGAACTCTATGAAAAGTGATTCGAGCACCTCCAGAGGTATAGATGAAATTATTGGTTTTTAACGAGTTATAAGAGGAATTTATAAAATTTATCGATATAATTCATATTTATATAAAATTTTATATTTATTAAAAGCAAAAATCAAGAATTCAACTGAATATTTTAATATCTTTTTAGATAATAATTCTTATATTAAAAGTATGCAAGTGTACATATTTTAAATATTTTGTATTTAAAATGTTTTATTAAAATTGATAAAAATTTAATAAATGTTAGTACAACTACTCACAGTACGAATTTGATATTATGACGCTCTAGAAACTGCAGGATAAGCTGACAAATAATTTCACTTGATGATAGATAAATAACTGAAATTCTTGTAAAATGAGTGAATGTATACATTTTTCAGATTTATAACCTTATATAGGTATTCAATTTGAATACAGAGAAATACCAATTTTCTTGCTAAAATACTATATTGTTATACTATATTATATATTTTATAGTGTTCTTTAATAAATAGGATGAAGTATAAACTTTTGTAAAACGTACTTTTCAAAATTAAATTTTGTTATTAGATAACTAGATAGCAACAGTAATTAATCATCACATTAGATATTAAATCCATCAAAGTATAGTGGACAGTAAAATTCCATATAGGCCGCTAACAATAATTAAACATTCAGCAAATTAGGTGTATTTAAAGACATTAAACATCCGATCAATAGCAAATATCAATTAATTAAAAACTGCTCATTTAATAACCCATCCAGCCAAAGTAAATCAGCCCACCAATTAAATCTCCTGCGTTTGCTCGAAAAATCTGATAAAAACCAGCCAGCAATATGATTCCGTTATACATCTCCAGCCGCAATATCGGCAGCTCATTCTCCAACGAGCCAATCCAATCCGAGAGCGAGTCTTTCTCGAAAAAGCCAGCGTGAGAGATAATGCACTCTCTCTCTCCCTCTCTCCCTCTCCTCTGGCATTGTTGCAGAGGGCCGCCGCACTGCAGCAGCCGGCCGCGTAATTAAGTATTGATCAGAACGGCAGCCGCCTCGGAATCGGAAACCACTCGTCCACCTGTTGCCCCCTCGTCCAGAGTCTTCCTGCGAGCGCGGAACCATAATTCGATAAAATAGCCGGAGTTATATGCGTCTGTCCGCGATCGCGATGTCTTTGCGGATGCTGCCTGTCTACCGAGCTTCGATGATGGATGGTGGAACTGGAATAGGTTGTTGAGGTTGTTTGTGCAGAGCGTGTTGCTCTGGATGGATGAGGTTTTTCGAAAAAGTACCATGTTGTTTTTATCCATTAGTTTTGAATGTTAATGTGAAGTTTCTTTAAAATTTGTTTTTCATGACGAGTGGTAATATATTTGCTGAAGGACGTTAATAGATCTAGTAAATTATTTATTCGAATGGGTACTTAATATCGAGATAGGGAACATTAATGTTTTTATGTGCATGATTTTCTTATTCTTGTAACATATTAAAATTACATGTAATTTTAGAAATTATTTATTTCTTATATTTATAAGAACATTAGGTATAGGAGAAGAAAAGTACTTTACTATTCGTGATCAGAAATGAAAAATAGGTCATCTTATACTCTTAAAATCCAGTGACTTAATCCCATTATGTCATTGAGGATTAAAATCATCCATCTAAAGCCATAATGTTTGTAATAAGAATATCCTAGCGAATCAGCTCAGAGTTAAAAAAGATGGCAGAGAAAAGAAAGGTGGAAGGAGAATAAAAAAAATGAACCGTGGACGAGTTGAATATAATGCAAACCGGAGGAAATTGTACGTCCAGGCTCGCTTTTCCTGCTTTCTCCGTTAATTCCTCCTTCGACTCTCATTAGGGGGCTTAATTTTCTCTGGACCGGGCGTCTCGAGGCGTTTCCTTCCGCGCTCCCGTTATTTTTTTCCATCTCGCTCCTCTTTACTGTAATTTTTTTCCCTTGTTTCTCTCCTTATACTCACCCTCCGAGGCATCACGCGAAGATCGAAGCTCGCGCTCGACTTATCATTTATTTCCGCATGAAAAATCATTAGCCAGTCATTAACGGCGATCTCGATGTAATTAGTTGGCGGAATCATCGCCATCGAGTTTTGCCCCGTTCTTTCTCTCTCTCTATTTCTCGTCCTGGCGCGTACGCGCGGAAAGCAGCTTTAATGAACGCGAGCCGGACGGTCGTGAATGGAATGGAAATAACGAACGTTAAAGTTTCATGGCTCGAGACGCAGGCGTGTTTCTGCTCTGTGCCGGCCGCAACAAATTATCGCGATTTATTCTGCACGAGCGGTTGGATAGGGAAAGGGAGAGAGAGCTGGTTGAATTATTTCCGCGAAAATCGGAAGTTAGCGGGGTATTTCAGGGATAGAATATTTATTATTTCTGAAACTATTGATGGTGAGAGTTGTGATTTCGCGAATTTAAATCAAAGGGTATATGAAATCTATTTTGTGATAATAAATTGTAAATTAAACAGCAGATTTAGGAGCTTCAAAAATGGAGGGCTCTGATATTTCTGAAATTTTAACGTTACAAACTTAGTTATCCTTGGATTCTGTACTGTCAAAATACTATTTATGTAAATATATATATATATTAATTTTTAGAATTAATCATTAGTTAGTTGAACTACTGCATTTTCTCAAGAATATGTAAAAATGGACTTGGATTCCTTTGGTTCTGAAATTTCCAAATATTGATCTTTTTATTTTACGATCATTTAAATCATCTGATAACTCAGTTTTTATTATGCAATAAAAAATCGGATATTTACTATTAAGAATAACAGAATTAGCTACATTAAACAAAGTTTAAAAATCAAACCATTGTAACACATATCCATCTAATCCCAACAAGCTACAACATTAAATATATCACAGCCCCAATCCACTGACGAATCCATTTTCTCTTCAAACAGATTAACGATAGTAGAACAAAGTTAAACCCCCACCGGCAAAGCTTTCGACAATCCCATCAAACTTACTCGATCGATCAACCCTTTAAAAAGCCTCGCTCCCGCACAGCTCCACCTTTCACCAGACCTTCATTAATCGGCCTTTACCAATCCCCTTGTCATTCAATCCTCGCGCGCCTCAAAACGCATCAAAAAGCCACGTCAACGGCCGGCAAAGCAATAGCCGGCGCAGCTCCCTCATTGTTACTTGTCGCTCGCAAAACTTGCTCGCGCAGCCGTATCCAGGGGGCAAAACGGACCACTCCGAGCGAAATCGTTTGCGAGCGCGTAGAGCTACTGCACAGCCGGAGAACGGAATCCAATCTATCCGAGCAATACGAGCCAGTGGGCGTGATAATTAATCACGGCGGGGAAAAGCGGCGCGATCTACGCTGGTATATACGCTGCGGAATCGATTCCGCCGGACGTGTCCGCAGATGCGTGCGGATTCCGGCGAGTCGAAGCGATTGATAAGGCGCTCGATTATCAATCATACGTAGACGACGGGGATGCGATCTTCGAGGACGATTCTTCTTCGGCGCGGCTTCCCTATTTGGCTTTGTGCGAATTTACCGAATCGTGCTGGAATTCGTGCTTAGCTTGATGGATGCGTCGAACGTATGTCTGGGAGTAATATTTTAAAAGGGGGAAGTTCTGGTTTTGGGATGGAAAGTAGCGGCTGGGTGATTAATTTTTCTGGAGCGTTGGGAAGCTCGGGGTTGGGTTGTCGAATGGTAGTTTGATGGGACTGCTGTGGAGATGGGCGCAGTGTCTGTGTGATGTATGCAATTGATGTGGTTAATTAACGTGAATGGACACGTTATTGTGAATCCACTGTAAGATTATGTAGCCGCCACAATGGCTTTGGATAATTAACCGACAGGGGTTGTAATTATTTAACTAAAAATAGCATGTTAGCATCTTGAATGATCATTAAATGTATCTCTTTCGAATTTCCTTTATTCAAAAATACAATTCATGTTACCGTTTTGAATACTACCCTTTCAAAGTTACAAAATTACACTTGAAAAAGTTTCCCATTACACCGGCTAAACTCGTTTTCTCAAACGATTCTTTTCAACATCCACCAAGCAACAAGTGCTCCCCCAAAAAAAAAGAAACCCACTCCGCAACGAGGGCCAACAAACGATCCAAACAATCATACACAGAATCCAAACGAACGCTCTGTATACAAATGCATAACAGAATCTCCATCCATAAATTCAAGCAGAGGCGCGGAGCGCGCGCGCGGCACTTAGCATTCAAGCGCAACATCCGCTACGAAGCCCCGAGCTGAGAGAAGAAGGAGAAGGCAAAAGGTAGAAGAGAAAGAGTGGCAGCACGAGCGAGAGAGCTGAGCAGCGATTTTTAATATTATATCCCCGCGGACTGCGCCGAAGAAAAAGAAGCTCGCTCGCTCTCGAATGAAGGTCAACCACCAAGCTCAGCGCGCAGCCATTACGCGCGAGATTTTATTGGCCTCTGCGAGCGCGCGCTCGTTCAGCTTCTCTACTTAAAGAGAGGAACGGAAAATCCGGCACGCGCGCGCTCCGAGGCTATGAATGATCGCGTACGCCGGCTCTCGTGGCTCTCCTTTTAGCCCCGCGTCATAATTACGTTATGATGTATTTACGGCCCTGGGCCTCCGCTGTGCTTTACGCACTTTTCCACGGGCCGGCTAATTCATTTTTGCGCGAACGCGGATTTATTTACTGCGGGGTCGCCGCGCGCTGATTTACATGGACGAGCGCTCTGTTAACTTGCGAGAGGCGGGAATTAGTTTTGATGTCGGCGTTTAATTCGCGCATCGGTCCGGCCGGACGTTCGCCGACGAATTAGAATAAGCTGTTTATCGCTGACAGTCGGGCCCACTGGTGTTTTCGAAACGTTCGATCTCCACGGCAGCTCCGAAACTTTCATTCAGAGTCATAACGCGCTGGTTCGGTATAAATAATCCAGCCGGACGTTAACATTATTTAGCGCATCATCGGGATTTACGATCGCGGATTCGACGTCGCGTTTATCGAGCGATACCCAGCCTCGCCGCATTCGGCCGGATTCATAGGGAGAGACGCTCGCGGCTGGATTTACGAGAGCCTGCCGTCGACGAGTTTAACGCACCCCGGCGCGTGTTTACGTCGAGCCCGAGCCAGATCATCTCCTACTTTTTTCCCATCCCCAGTATCGGCTTGCGTATATGCATACGCTCGGCTCGTAACTGTAAATTACGCCGTAAACGCGCTCACAATTACACGACGCGCGAGTATCGTCACCGGCTCGCGCGCGCAAATAATAAGCACCTTCGGCTGCCGATGCAAAATTTTATCCGTAACACACAGCGTTGCCGCGCAGAGAGCTCTGAGCTACCGTTGAAACTAGGTTGTGCGCAGGAGCGTCGGAGAGTTCCTTGCCCATTACCGATCTCTCGCTCTCGCTCCAGGGACGCGTGCAGGTAGCTCTTTCTCTCGCTTCCTGCGAGAGGAGAGGAGAGTTTAGAGTCTCGATCGGAGAGAAACAGGTCCGACAGGTTCTCTTCTCGCTGGGAGGACGGGGATAAAAAGCGGGCTCGGAGCGCCGAGGCTAGAGGAGGATCGCCGATTGTCCGCGACATTTTCCACCGTAATTGTAGGAAACACAGTAACACAGAGAACGAGTGTGATTGAGGGGTGGAAAATTGAGCACGACTGCAGTCGGGGTTTTTTTTAATCTGGGGATTTGAGTTTTATGGGGTATTTTTAGAACCGAGCGGTTTGGCGAGATGTGGAGCGAGGTGGGATCGATTTGAAGGTATCGTAGAGCGGTGTGCGTGAAATAGGGAAGGATGAAAAATGTACGAAGGACTTGCGGAGACAGAAAATTTATGTACACTTTGTGAAAATTGAATGCATAAAATATTTTTTTTCTTCAGCGCTGAAGTTAAATATTCATGAAAATACAAAAGAAGCAGGATGGCGCTCACGTGGAGAACATTAAAGGAACTTCAATCAGAAGGACGCTTTTATTCGAATCCTTGATACCGTGAATTCTTTTGACATTGACTTTTTAAGATGAAATAAAATATCAACATATATTAAACAAGACGACAATCTCCTTGAACTTTCTGACAATGCAATTTTTCATTTCGAAAATGTAAGTGATGTCCCACTTGCCTCTTACACATCACTCGCAAACTCACTTTACCTGAATATCATTTCCTGAAGATGTCATGCCTTCATAAAGTCCAGAAAAAATACGTATCACATACACCCATCATCTCTCAAAGTCACAAACGATTTACCACCCAGCCGAGGCAAAAAGTACCACATTAAAAATAAAAATTCTCTAAACATTCTCCCAGCCTCCAACAAACCATATCCCGACGTAAATTTAATAATTTACATGTAGATCATCGCGTATACTACAGACCGGTAAATTACGCGGCCGCGGCTCTCCATAGCCCCGAGCCATCGGGCAGGTTATCTCCTCTCTCCCTCCTCTCGGAGAGAGCAGCAGCCGCGCGCAAAAAGAGCAGCTCAACCCAACAGCAGCAGCAGCAGCAGCAAAAGGTGTATTAGTGAGCCAGCGCGCGCGCGAAGATGCGGTGGGGGAAGAAGCCACGAGTCTGCAGCGTCACGTATATATACCTACATACAGCCCCTCGGCGAGGAAGAAGAGGAGGCAGAGGGAGAGAGAGAGAGAGAGATAAGGACGGTGTGTATAGCCAGAGCTGGCGCGCGCCGCGGGAGGAGAAGAAGAAGTCGACCGGGAGGGAAAAAAGGATGCACAAAACGGCGCTGCTGGGTTTCCGGCGAGCGCCGGCCACGAGCCAGCGTCCAATCAGGCCAGGAAACGACGGCGAAGCCACGCGTGGACCCGCTCTCTCCCTCTCCCCGGCGTGCACCTTTCTATATACAGCGCGTTATATATCGGCTTCTCGGGAACGTTCCTCTCTCTCTCTCTCTCTCTCTCTCTTTCGCTGCTCCTTTTTGCACCTGTGAGCTCGCGTGCGCTCGCCTGGCCTGTGTGAGTGTGTATGCGTGTGGGTTAGCAGCCGCGTGGATGCAGGAGGTACAGTGAGGCGCAGAAGTATTCGCGGTGAGTTTTTGCGGTCGGCTAGCTGCGAGCGCATTGTTCGCGAATTGGGTCGATCGTTTATGGATTGGGGAGCTGGTTTGTTTTGTGGAGGGTGGTTTTTTGGGGGGAGTTGTAGTTTTGGTTTTATCGATGCTCGATGGACTACGCGTTTTGACGAGGCTTTTTTCGCGTAACGTGACACTTTTTCGATGGAATACAATGGTTTGTAAATGTTTTCGGTATGTTTTTTTTTTATAAAAAGTAATTTCGTACTGCTAACTGAGTAATTGAAAATAATAGTAGAAAGGTAACGAGTTGAAAATTCTAGTTAGGGCGTACTTTAACTAGTTAGATCTTGATTTCAACTTCCTTACAATTTCAAAAATACATAATACTAAAGACCTTTGTCGAGGATAAATGAAACAATCGAGCCTCAACCGTAAGTCATTAAAAAGAATTAAAAGTGAAAATACCCCTTTCTCCACAGAACCTTTCACAGCATTCATTCACATCCAAAAATCCTTTCCCAAAGTCACGCCATGCAATCCAACTCAGCGCGAATTCATCCGGATCTAGCTACGTAATTCCGACGAACTAGTTACGAACATTACCATTCTCCTCTGTACGTGCAACGCTGACCGACTCTATACTCACCAGAAAGACACACGCTCGCATATACCCACACAGCGAGAGAAAGAATTTTCGAGCACGTCCACGTTAATTCATTTACATGTGAGCCGGCCGCTGCACTCTCCTGGATGAATGTGAGTCACGTGGTGTGAGCGCGGAGCAAGAGAGAGCTCCGGCTCACACGCACAAGTGTCTGATATCAAAAGGGTCCGAGAGCTGAGCTCTTTCAGCTCCTTTGTGCGTGAAACCTGCTTTCCGCACGCGCGGCTATTCTCGGCGTAAATCTTTTCCTTTATGCCGGGCATTAACGCGCGCGCCTCCCTTCCTTTTTTCTTTCATTACTGTAATCAAGACTTCTTAATTTTTGCCAAGACCCAAAGTCCCCCGGCGAGCGGTTCTCCTTTTTTTTTTTGAGCGGAGGATGTGGAAAATGAAGTCGACGGCGTATGGCTTGAGATCGTGGAACTCCGGGTGTTTAATGGAAGTTTGCTTCCTTTTCGAGGCTTGAAAAGGGAAAGTCGAGAGTGCGTTGAACGGTGGGATCTTTGCATAGCGTATGCGAAAATTACGGAGCAAACTGTTTATTTATTGCAGGAAGTGGGTATATCAGTGGAGATGACGAGATGAGCATTTACCGAGAAACTTTCGAAATTTGTGTGCTCAGAAAATTTAAGTCTAACAATTTTTAAGCGATAATGACTCTCATTAAAATGTTGAATGCAATTTTTCTGACAAATATATTTGAAGGCAAGAGTTTACGAGCGGCCTTCCAATTTAAATTAATTTTGCCTCGCAACATTAATATTTTAGAACGTAAGTACGCATTTAATTAAATTTAATCATTGACATATTATTAGATCCTAGCTAGATTCAAGTTAAGACCTAACCAACTATTACAATCATATTACGGTTACTGAGTTCAGTACTAACTAGGACGCCTTCAATGTTTTATTCGAGGACTAGTAGAATGTAAAAAGTCTTAGCGCATGACTTTGTTCTTATTTAAAGCAACTATTTTTTAGGAAACTTCTTATGAATACGTAATTACAACCTTCAAGTGGGAACCACTTAAAAGCGATTACCTCCATTCATTTATAATTTACTACCAGGCGAAAAATAAAAGATTGACGAGTAGACCGCGGCGTAGACTTATTCATCGTAACTGCTGTAGGATTAAGTCTAGAATCAGAAATTGCCGCAAAAATTACTCGTAAACAGATCGTAAGTACTAGGCTCTTCAGCTGTGACCACTGCAATTTTGCTAATAACTCGTGTAAGCTGCTTGTAATAGTTTTTGTAAGCGATTACAGCTCTAAATAGAATAGACGCAAAATAATGAGCTCCAAAATAAAAGAAGCACGCGACAATAACTCAGTGTCTTATTAAGTAGTTACATTTTTCGGATTCTATCCGTGCAGTTAATAGCCTCTTCAATTCTCGCACCTGCATATAATTTACAATTGATTCACTTAAACAGCGTGTTTCACGAAACTAACTTTTAATTTTTTCAACCTATCTATAGATCAAAATACCGGTTACGATGCATCTTGCACTCAACTTATACCTACACCATAATCAAAAGATAACTCGAATTCTCCAACCTCAACCAACATACTTCCCAGCCAAAAAAACCTCTTAATCCACATCTCCAAGTGCCATCCTCCAGTCCAATCACCTCTAACCCGTCCATCTCCTCCACATCCCAAGATTTCGTCCCCGGCTCTTTGTCCCTCGTTCCGTCCACGTACAACCATATACTTTCGGTCTCTCTCAAACCAAGCCAAGAGAGAGAGAGAGAGAGAGCGAGCGGCGTCGCGTGCGCCCGGCGATCGTGGGAATAAACCGGCTGCTCCGCCGCCACCCGGGTAAGAAAGTAGTCTGAGCGGCTCTCGGCGCGAGAAAGGAAGGAGAGCGGGCTGCTACATGCTCCAGATCGAGTTCGGAGAGCCGAGGGAGAGAGATCGATCCCGCGGGAGAGCGCGGATTATTGTTTTATTATTGAAATTTCGCTAAGGCACATGCTTAATGGAGCAGGGCTGGCATGTCGGCATCGATTTTTGTTTGGGGTATGTGTGTGGAGGAAGATCGGGCAATAGAGAGGATGGGATTTATAAGTATGATGCCGTCGAGAGAGGAAAAGAGGGGAATGTGAAAGGGGCTTTTTGGGCTTGGATTTGTCAGCGAGTGATATTTGTATCAGTAATTGATGTCGGTTGATAGCTGTGGCCTTCTGGATTCTAAATAGAATTAATGAGGGACTATTTGATGACGGATTAATTTTGTGCAGCGGTCGGGCGCTTCAATCGTATGTCCAAAAATTAACTAGGTATTACGTATTAATGTAATATTTGCATTAGAAATCTGCAAATACTGAAACACAGAATTAAATGAGTTAAATAATTAACCTATTTGGATAAATCCTGATATAATCGTGACATTGCTCATTATTCCGTTTATTTACATGGATTACATTGAAAGAGGAGTTACACAGAGATTACGGACTAAATTTTAGTGTCCATCGAGGAGATGATCGGTTGAATATAAATACCAATCGTATTGTCTGGATTATATTGGTCATGATCTCGTGATATAGTTACTATCAGAGACTCGCTTTGATTGTCCTTGACGCATATGAGATATACTAATCTTCGTAATATCATAAATAATTTAAAAACGACCATAGATTATTCGTAATTAGTTTGTTGTTGGCAAATCTTCTGACAAGAATTGCCAACATAGTACTATTAATTTAATTATGCTTTGCTGCATATTAAAACTACAATTATGCAATTTATTGTTTGCCATAATTAAACGGATAAATCATACAATGAGTACACTAAATTAATTTACTTGGAATGTTGCAATTTTCCGTTATTTATCTTTCATACTTCAAACTAGATTAAAGTTATTATTATCAAATTTAGCTCCCTCCAAATTGTGAAATTGAAATAGATAAAAAATTAAAACGAGTACAACGCAATCAAAAAATTACCTACGCACGATTATTCTCGTAAACCAAAATTATTTTTTATCCCCTCAGCGGCCACTATAACCACTCGCTCGGTCGCAAATGGCATTTAATTCAATTGACGGTGATTTGAAATAAATCACGCGCCCAGCGAATGACAATGCAGCGCGCGTGCTGGGCGGAATTTCGCGGTCAGCGCCGGATCTCTTCCCATAAATGTCCTTCATGCGTGGTTTAATTAATTTTGCGTTTCTTATTTACAATGGTATTTATTAACGCTCGCGGCCGCGCGCGCTGACGAAAATACGTGGGCTTGCAATTGTCGGAGGAACATAGGGAAAATTTTCATTACGCAAATGTAAAACTCTGTTTTAGCAGGCCCATTGTAAACTTTAATTACTTAGAAGTGCCAGGCAACGGGGCAAAAGTTCGGGGCGCTTTGCGACCCGGCGTTGAGCCGAAACTTTTTTAATTTTATAAAAATGTTTGGATAGCCGTCAAATAAATACAACTTTGTTTTTTTCGGATGGAATAAATTTTATTTTGCGAGTTAATCTCGTTGTTGATAACAAATGTCATTAATGCACTGAATATTTTGTTGTTGTATGCTAGAATATGCACAATATCAAGTTAAATTATTTTATAATTTATTGCACCATTAAGGATAGAATTACACCTATATTACAATATTTTAGAAAAGTGTTATATTACGATATCAGTTAGTATGCATAATCTATTTTAAAAAGACAATCTCTTATTTTAATACATACATTAATGTTTTGATATTTTCTTTGAGTTTTTATAATTTAAATAAAACAAAATAGAAATTAATAAATCTTCAATATTATAATATAATAAGATATTGAAAAAGTAATAAATTTTTGTTTTGATTTTTCTAAACCACAAAACGGTAGTTACAGCAGAATGACTTACATGTTCCCAGATACTTTGCACTGAAAGGAATGATTAGCGATTCACTATCAATCGCCAATTTATTTTATTGTTCATCACTCTACAGAACTTCATTCAAATTAAAAATGATTGTCTACTTAAAAAACTTCATTTCCTAAGAAATACATTCAAACGTACACAAACTTCATCATCTCAAAAACTCTAGTCTTCCAACAATGAAAAAAAAAAGTTCACTTAACAATCCCATTGATGGCGCGCTACAAACAGCTAAAAGCCGCCGATACAACAAGAGATGACCTCAGCATCCAGCTGCAGGGAGCAGAGAAAGCCAAGAAACAGATAGAGATAACGATAAAGCGATTTGCATCCAAGAAAGAAAGAGCACGAGGCAAAAAAAAAGTCGGCGCGACCGAGAAAGAAAGAATACAACAGAAGCTGGGAAAAGAATGGGAAGAAAAAGAAAGAAGCACGCGTCGCCGAGGCTCTTTGTTGCCGCTGCTCTTTAAATATTATTTCAGCCAACTCTCGCGAAGAGAGCAGATTCGATTCTTCCCCTCTCTCTCTCTCCTCTATCCTTCGACTTCTTTTCAGCTGCTCCTGCGTACGCACGCACGGAGCTGCTTCCTTTTTTCTTCCTCGCTCCTTTATCTCGCCTCCGTCTTTCTTTCCAAGGGACACTGGCTCTTTTGGCTCGCGGTGATGGCGGAATTTTTCCCGCTCCCGGGGATACAGCAACGCACCCGGAGAAAGCTGGAACTTTCGAGACGAATAAATTTGCGATCGCAGCGGGGAAAATTGCACCATCGCTCCTGAAGATACGTTCGACTACTTTTTTCTCGATGCAACTTGTAATATCACCGCGCGGTCTTTCCGTTAGTTCGCGGAGGAAAATGATTATAAGCCTGCGTGCGTGTGTGGAGAGAAAGCTGGATTGCGACTGCTTTGTATTTTGTATAAGTGGAGGGTAACGCGTGTTTCTGTGGGATGTGTGTTGCGTTTGCATTGCTTATTGGGCAATTTTCGTTTTGGTCTTTTGCGAGCTGCGGGTTTGATACAGTTCGATTTCAATTACGAAAGATGCTGCTTTGAAGATAATAGAGAGTTGCGCAACGGGTAGGTTTTATGCTGCGATCAGAATTCTGTGAAACGATTTGTGAATGATTTATTATTTTAAAGGTGTTATTTAAACTTTTTTATTTGCTTTGGATTTGTTTTATTTTGCTAAATGAAGTAGCAATTAATTTAGAGATTTTCAGCTATTGGAATTATTCATATTATGAATGTAATAGGAGATTATCAAGTCAGAATAAAACAGTGGAGATTTGAAATAATTTGATGTATAGATATTGTTATCAGTGTTATTATTATTCGCTAATGCTTCCATATTAACAAGATATTACAATATTTCAATAACCAATATTATTTCAGTAATTGGCAAACATTGAATTTATTCATAAATTTTGTTTATTATAGAAAAGAAACTAAACATAAATCAATAATAATAAACGTAAATGGCACTGGTAACAAAAATCTCTCGTAAAAATATTCATAAAGAACCCTCCATTTAACGCATCTCCAAATTAAACATTCTTTATTAATTAAACGAAGTACCCACGCGACGCTGTGGACATAACCCATGACGGCCATACAAAAGTTAAAATACAAAAATAAAAAACGAGAACCAAGCAAAGTATATCTATACCGTCATAAAGTTTACCAGAAGCACAAGAGAACGAGAGCAGCCACCCCCACCTCAGCGCGCAGTTCGCGGTGCCTTTATTCCTCGCGATTTTTTTCCTTTTTTTTTCCGCGTCCATGAATGCGTACGTATATACACACGGAATTATAGCGACGGTATAAAAGAGAGATTCATTAACCTCGCGGGGCTTAATGTCCGCTCTTTGACGGTTTAGCCTGGCAACGGGGGTAATGCCACGGACGGCGGGTATAACAACGCCGACGGGGCTTTTCCTTCTTTGGATTCTGAAGACGCAGAATAAACAAATCAAGAGTCGCGTCGGTCCCGGCGACGAAAACTCGACGAGAGGACTTTTCTTTCAACTTGTGCAAACGAGCGCGGCGCGCTTAGCTTTGACGTTCGCCACTGCCGCCTTTCTTCGCTTTCTTTTTTTTTTTTTCTGTCGTATTTTGTCTTTTGTTTTCCGGGAGCGCGGCCGTATCAGGCGGCGAATTAATTAGGAAGTCGTTAATGAATGCAAAAGATCCGTCTGGCTCTGAGAGGTGAAAATATTGTGATGAGATGATTGACCGAAACGTCGATCGATCTTACGTCAGAAGCGAATGATGGATAGCAGGAAAAATATCTTGCGATGGTAGCAACAAACCTGTCACGCTGTAAAAAAGCAGAGCCACTATCTGCCTATCGCATCGCGAACAAACGGAGCGGAATTAATGATTTTTGCCGTCCTTTGCGTATACGTAGGCAGGATCGCTTCTCCGCTGCGCGCGCAAGAAAACGTCGCAAATAGCCGAGGAATCGATTTAACGAAATAAAAGCCTCGTTTAATTCCCGCGTTTAATGCGCTTGGATATACACACGCGCGCACGGAGCGATATATAAAGGCAGCGGGAATTCCTCTCTATACTCTCCAGACTCAATTTCAGAGCTCCTTTTTCTCCTGGCCTCACCGAGCGTGTGTGTGTGTGTAGGGACGTTCCGCCGCGCGGCAGTCCTCGATTTCTTCTTCTCTTTTGCCCGTAGTGTTCGCGATTTGTTTTCAATTTACGACGTTTTTTTCGCCGCTTGTCTGTGCAGAGTCCAGGGCGACCCGATTAACACCGAGGGGAAGGAAAAAAGTGCGGTTTCATATATCTACGGGCGCTGTACTTTCCGCTGCTAATCCGTTTTTCCCTTTGACTGCGCCCTCCCTCTATTCTTCTACTTTAACGCGCATTATTTCATTAGTACTTTCTCTCTTTTCGATCTATTTCTTTGAAGTGAACAGTCGCTGGAGGTACTGTTCGGAAGTGCTGCTTTAGTACTTTGCTTTTCGAGCTGGTTGGAGTCAAGATGAAAAGTTCGATTGCGACGGATTAAGAGGTAAATTGAATTTTCAGTTTTAGTTTGTTTTTAGCATTAATGTTTTGCTAAGAATTATGAGAAATAATGGAGTAATTAAATTGATGTTACAAAAATAATTACAAAGCAAATAAAAGTAATTGATGATGAATAGACTGCTTGAATAAAAGAAGATTGACTTTCTAAACATTGACTGCAGGATGCAAATAGTATTGTATGCAATACCTTTTTAAATACAGAAAAAGAATTGTTTACATAGAAGATACTGACAATATTGAAATAATGATTCATTATTATTGTAAATAAGCATTAACTTTATAAAAAAGCTCATTATATTCAATGTTTTGCCGTTAACATCTCACAATTAAACCTATTTCCATTAATATTAAATGCACAAAAGTCATCAATATTCTTTCACTTACGTTTAATAACAAATCGCTTTCTCAGTACGCTCTAATAGCAAGAACAAAAACCTACACGGGCTTCATGAAAAAAACATCAGTAAAACAATTAAGCCTCTCAATAAAATGAAAATAGCGATCGCTAAAAGCTAGACTCCCGGCGTTAATTGTCAATAAAATTTGAAATTTCATTCGCGTCCTCCCATTTATCTCTCCGTTACCTCCGATGGACCCGCGCGTCTCTTCATTCTCGCGATATCACCCAGCCTTGTGTATATCTATACACACGCACACACAAGCGACTACCGGGCTCCTCTTCCTGAACGGCATTTACGATCCGAAGATATTGCTTTTCTTTCTTCAATTACGCGCTCTCCTTTTTTCTCTCTCCTTCGGGCCGCCGGGCGATAATCTATAAAGGCTCGAAATTCCTGGAAAGGCCGTTATACGACGATAAAGCAAAACTGCACCTCTGTCCCCCGTTATATTTTAATTTTATGTGGCATTCGGAAAATTTATGGGGGCCAGCGCGCGCGAGAGAGAGCGAAATGTGTGCCTCCGGGTCGCGTTTTTCGCGAAATACGCGAGGCTTTTAACGATCCTCTTTATATCGGCGTATAAGACGATTGCTTTCCGCTACGTCGACGCTCGCGCGCGCGTTTGATTGAGGAAAGAGGAGGAGGGAGGCTCGAGCGAGAGTTTTCTTGATTTTTCGATCGACTTTTCGCTCGGCTGGTTTATAAATGGGAAGGTGGGATGAATCTGTGCGCGTTTAATTTTAGATGTGGATGTACAGGTTTCGGGATTAAGAGGCGTGTTTGAGCGCCAGAGGTTTTATTCTTGGATGTATGGATGTAAATGTGGCTGCGTTGTGAGATATTTAATAGTTTTATAATTTTAAGTGTGATATATATTTATTTGTGCATTCTTTCTTTGTTCTATTTGAAAATGAATTAATTACGCTTTCGAATTATGTTATTATTGTTTAACTGATAAATATAATTAGATTAATATAAAGGGGAATTATTTAGCCCATTTTTATAGCCTATCTAATTGTCTATTCGAGCACATAAAAAGTCAAAAAATCAGAGATCCATAAAATTCGTAAACTTATTTACATACATAAAACAAAATGAGATCTGTCCGTTTTTATACGAGAAATTATGCAAATCTTCAATAATCCATTGACAAGGGTACGCACTGGCCCTCCGACACAAAATTTTATTTTACAAAATTACGCATTCCTTACCCTCGGCAGCGAGACATCTTCCGTCCGACCTAATGAATTTCCCTTAAATTCAAATCTTGCCTCGGAAAATTCCCGGCAGCTTTGCTCCTTCCAGAATAACCGCATTTTTCTCGTTATACGCCGACCCTCCTTTCATACATCCAGCCGAGCTTTTGATGCGAATCCTCGTCCGACTCTAGCGCTTTGCTTCCTCAACGCGGCGCGCTCAATCGCCCCGGCGCGCGCGCGCCGCTAATTCTTCGCTCAAAACAAAATTACCGTAAACGAAACGCGCTTTCACTGCAGCTCCGTGCATCGTTACCGCGCGGAGAGACGTGAAAAAAATTCGCATTCGAGCCTCCCTTACGTAAATACGCGAGCCGCGCGCTCACGCATACAACAGCCGGGGAAAAAAAGGAGGAAATACCTCTGGCAAGGTAAAAAAAGACAGAGAGAGAGGCTCTCATTACTCACTTACTTCCACGCCGGCCTGACGAGCGAGAGAGAAAGATAGAAAAAAAAATGCCGAGGGTATAAGCCGCCCCCGCGACGGCTTCCCATTGAAAGCCGCGCGAGGCTTCTCCCCTTTTTTTCCCGGAGCGCGCTTTTCCTCTCCCCCTTTTGTTCGCAGGAAACGCAACTTTCGCGCTGCGTTTCAGGTCCCCCAGCTGCTGCGTTTTTTTTTATTTCGACCGAAAGCTCGCGCTTGGAAATCGCTTATGGATAACGTCATTCGCGGCCGGTTTTCAATACGCGCGAATTCCCGTGCGTGCGAGAGATGAGATTTTATTTTTTGATAGATCGAGCCTGCTGTTGATTTAGTGCGCGGTTTTTCTACTCGCGATGGTACATTGTTGGCGCTGGGGGCACAATGAAGCGCGGAGAGGCGGTGAATTTGGAAATGGCGAGGCGAAGAGGGTTTCCGGAAATTTCGAGTGGGGATATTTGTTTTTTGAAAGTGGAACGCTGCCGCGGATGAGTTTCGAGTTTTTGTTGCTGGGTTGCCGAGAGCGACAATCGGAGGATTGGAAATTGATAATGGGGTGGCGTGGGAGTGATGAATTGATATTCAATTTGTTGTTGAAAATTAAGGGTGAATCTTCAGATTTTATTTTGATAAGGATGTTTTTGTCAACAAAAATGAGAATATGTTTATTGATTCAAAATTGGCTGTCGTATGCTTTTCTGAGTGAATTCTGAGTTTATTTCAAAATTTGTCGCATTCATCACTTTTGAATAATTAATCAAATTAGAGGACATTTTTTTCGTCCTGTAATAAATAATCAACTATTTTTAGAATACTATTTTTAGAAATACTTCTTTAACGTACGATCGAACAAAATAGAAATGTTTGAGAATATAATTTACATATTTTCTCATTTACGTGCGTGCGTTTCTGAAATGACGATGCATAAAATTTGAAAATATTTTCTCGGAAAATCCGGAATTGACAATTTATTTATGTTTTTGTTATTCAAAAAAATATTCTTTCCGTGTTAAACTCAATTTACGTCAATGAGGCTTACTGCTAAAAGAGGAGAATCTTATTTCTTACCCTGACACGCAAGACGGAACACACAGATGGTCAAAATTGAATCTACTTTAGGATAATCCCTGCTCATAATTAAAGTCGCTTATCAACAAAGTGGCGGAATACTTTTTAAGATTCTTACAATTTCAGTGTCAATTGACAAAAACATTAAGAACAAAACTGGTTGTAGGAGAATTTTATAATCAATCAAAATAAAAAATTCTGTAATCTTCTTTTCAACAATTTTTCCTATTTTATTCTATTTAACAGTAACAGTTTTAGATGCGTTTTTAATAATGAAATAGACTTAAATTTTGACTGTAAATTCTAAGTACAGTGCTACGTTAAGATAAGTCTTCTAAAGATAAATTCATTTTCTCATCCCAATAAAAGCCCATCCTTTCACAAATAATTAAAAGCCCAAAATCAGCATTGCCACACCTCACCCCAAAAAGATCGCACCGCGCCAAATCAACGAAAACTTTTGCAATCTCTCAACTGCTAACTGCCGGCCCGCATCATCGCCTCTTTCAGTAAACCCACACATCCTCCAGCTCCTATTTACTCATCTCACTCCCACCACATACACAACTCGGCCACTTATCCGCGTTAAGGAGTCTTTGCAGGAACTTAGCGCGCCCGATTTTTCAAGAACTTTCACGCGAACACGTCCCACTGCGAAGTTTGCTTGTAGCCGGCCTCTGCGCTGGACTTTATTTCAGCGAGCGTCCAAAAAAGTTTTCGATTTTTCGCGGCGATTTGAGACGCTGCCAGAAACAAAGGGAGAACGACGCGGCTCTTTTTACGCGGCTGCGCGATAGGAGATCGAGGAGAGGAGGTTTAAGTTACTATGGATTTTTCAGTTCTGATGGCTGAGAGGCTGAAGAAGTCGGCTTTGTTGGAAAGGTCTTGCATCTGAGATTAAGGAAACACGAAACGCTTTTAGAGCCTGGAAATTGATATTGATATTAAAGCGAATTTAAAAAAAATTAAAGTACGTTCTAAAAGATGAGGTAAATATCTTTGTTTTAAGCTCTCGTAAAATATAAAAATTTATGAGAGTACATATAAAAATTTTTCTATGGCTATATGTTTAGGTTTTCATATTACTTTTTTTCATTTTAAAATTTTTCATGCATGCAAAAATAATCAAGCATAATCAAATGGGAAAAATAAACTTAACAAAATTTATGCTAGAAAAAAAAGGTTTAAAGTTTTGAATTATGATATCTTAAAATTATTAGTGTTGTACTTGTCTATTATTAAAAAATTTTGTGCAGTACTTCTTATTTATATTAATCTTTAATGTGAAAAAGAGTCACCTAGGTAATTAAACCAATTATTGACAAGAAGCACAAACAGATAGGGATGGGCAAAACATGAAAAAAATAGTTATTTATCTTTTGTTATATTTTATTTAAGTCTTATTTAAACGAGCTATAGATATTTCACTTCATTTTTAGTTATTAAAAATCGATCGTCAAAACAGCTTAAAATCCCTTTTCCGGGCACTCGGTCTCTTTTTATTGTAACAACGATAAATGACCAGTATAAGGTGAAAATTGCAAATCGTTTCCATTAATTTGTACATTTACAAATTTGTTTGATTTTTAATTAAGCAAGTAACATTTTTATTATTTAATTCAGGTTTCTAATATATATTTACAGTGATAGTTGGCATCCAAATGTTACTTTAATCAACATTTTTATTCATAACATACATTTTATAATGTGAATCTAATCCCGTCAGCGCTACTTTTTTCCTCAGAGCTATTTTCATTTAAAATACGACCGGACTTATTTACGTGCTAGCTTGGCAATTTCTACGTCATGCAAGTTTAAACAAGCTTGTAATTATGTCATCTGTCTTTTTAAAAGTAGTGCGCCATCTAAAGCTCCTCCTTTTTGTTTCACGGCGCGAACCGGTTGCATTGCAATGGACGCATGAATAAAAATTGCAGATTTCGAGATTTTTTCCAACAAGGAGAATATATGGGGGATTAAGTCGGCGATCCGGCAAAGGTATTCTAATTACTTCATTGAATCTAATCAGGAGACACATAAATTGAAAAAATATCTATGAGCAAACGAGCCATATACCGATAATAAAAAGATGATGAGCCTGAGTTTATAACTATAATAAAATTTCATATTTAAATTGAGATGTTTTTTACTTTTTTCAATCGAACTAATAAGAAATTAATTGTTTTATTTCGTTGCAATTTAAAGTAACACGTAGGCCGAGCATTTATGCTTCTCAAAAATTACCACCGCAACAAAATAAACAGCACGCTATTAAAATAATAAACAACAACAGCAAAAGTTGTACTAAAACTTAATATTTTCATTAAACCACCTCCCCACAGCATTCTTCAACAACTTTAACAATTTTTCACGAGCAAACCGTAAAAATTCCTCCCACCAAGAACCCACCGTTCGCAGTCAATAAAAAAACGACAGCGCGCTCAGCCCAAATAAAAGCAACAACTTATTTACCCCACGCCGCGCATTAAACGCCACTAAAACCTTTAAACGAGCCCAGGCTCGTTCCATCCGCGCGCATCGTCCTCTCAGCTCCCCTCGAAAATCAAGATTCATCTCCCGGGCACTAGGCGCGCGCTCTGTCTCTCACCCCCTTTGGATATAAAAATACACTTGTGCAGCGTTCGAGCGGCCTGTTTAGAGTTTCATCGTGCGCCCGGATTTACATTACGCGCGCGCTGGGCGCACTCTTGGGAAAAAGCGCGGCTCGAGAGCGGCGTTGGCCTCGCTTTTCCTCGAAAGTGTATGGAGGAAAAGCTGGAGAGGAGGGAAGAGGAGAGAGCGGTAGACAGTGTATACACGTGGAATAGGGAGATAGTCTCTTCGTAGAGTGTATGGAGAGAGGGATATAAAAGCGCTGGGGGAGGCCGAGCTTATGGTGCTTGAGCGCGCTCGTTGACCACACGCTGCGATTGCTGGAGAGAGGGACTCGCGAGGTTCGCTGGTGGATGAGAGGAATTTCGCGGGTTTGGGTGATTGGGTGGGATTGTGGGAGGTATTGGTTTTTCTTTGGGATGTAATTTTTATAGATGTTTTTTTTGGGTGGTGTTGTATCTTTTTGTGGCGGTATGAGGTGTCTGGTATTTTAATGTTATGTAAATATTATGATGATTAGCAAAAAAAAAAATAAAAATACTTTTGTTTTACGATTGTTATTGCGTCGTATGTTAAGTTTTTCCAGGTCTCAGAAACGTAATAAAAGGTGATTTGAAACAGAATTTATTATTATTGTTAGAATTCTTTTCGTAAATAGTTAAAATGATATTTATTTATTTAAGTAATTAAACGTCAATTTGCTCTTTACATATTAAAATTACATAATGATGTATAGACAGCGTCAAAGGCAATATAAATTGGGCCAGTTACGGTAACTAAAATATATTCAAATATAAAAACCAGAGATTTTAACGAATTCTTAAAAGATAAAATTCTGTCCATACAAGTGATGCGATCAGGGAGCGTATTCCATGATCTTTTTAGTCGATTAATAGAAGAATAGAATCCAAAATTAGAGTGA